>LN483788.1:0-96168 GCA_900002565.1 Culicoides sonorensis
TACAGTTGCCGTATACGGCAACAACTTGCTGTATACGGCAAGTTTTACGGCAACTTTACGGCAACTTTTGTTTTTACCGTGTACCAACATTACTTTAACAACTAACTAACAAAAACTCTCTTATAATCAACTTGGAGAAGAAGTAAATTATGTAATCTGAATAATTTTCACATTTTCATGTCGCAATATCATATTCCAGCAGAACAACAGTTCATAAGTGGCATGAAAAACAAAAGGGTGTAAAAGCAAATTTTTATGTTGTGTTTAAGACAAACAATATTCAAGTACAGTCATGAAGATAGTAAAAAAAACACGTATGAACCTTAACACCCAGTTTCTTTTATTATTATTATTACGCTTTAAAACGAGTGTGTGTGTGGATATGTTTCATGTGCATTCAATGTATGCATATATGTAAAATGTGTATATATTTTAATATTATTGTTATTATTATCAACAATAACAATATGAAAAGACTGTAAAATTTCTTGTTTTTCATTTTATAGGTATGTTATAGGACAAAAATTTATGTCTTCGAAACTTATTTTATCTTTTTGTCTGAGTTATGTTATGAGAAGATTTTTGTTTTTATTGTATGCATGTGTTTTTAAGTGTGTATTGGTGTAAGTTTAATGCGGTAAAGTTAATCAGAGATTTTTGTTTATGTTTGTCACAAAGCTAATGATTTCAATGCAGGAAGGCAAAAGTCATAGATTAGTTTCATACAACTTTGTAACAAAAAAATTAAAAAAATTTGTATTCTTGTAACACTACGTCTAAAACTTGATGTTTATGAAAATCTATCAAATATGTGAAAATTATCAGTTAATTGCCAATCACTTGATATTTCGATATCTTAGGAACAACGTAGTTGATGAGTGATTTTCAATAATGTTATATTATATTTTATAAATTTTAAAGGAAAGGGTTCATAGTGATGATGATTATGAGAGGGTTTGACCACCTCAGCCACTTTAGTTTTTGAGCTTTTTGTGGGTTGTCGTAAGACTTACCCTTAGTAATATTCTTCTTTTACCATACTAATGTCTTTTAAAAAAATTGTAAATTACATGCAAGTTTATTACAAGCAGAGCTGTTGGGTTTAATTGTCCATTTACACAGTCAAAGAAACGTCTACGTCTATTTTCTAGACCACTACAAAAACCAAGAATGTGTTCAGCAGTTTTGTTTTCGATCTCACATATTCTACATGAATTTGTATTGCTAAGGTGCATATTGTTCAGGCGCTTAAGCACTCGAGCATGACCAGTTAAAAATGCAACTATTACTCTTACTTGAACTACACTCATTTGTTTTAATTCTTTTGATCTTTTGACAGATCTTTTAGGAATAAGATTATGATCGTGCTGGGACAAATATCTACCTTGAAAATCCCAATAACCGATTTTGCTGTCTTAAGTTCAATACCTAAGCAAAGGCTCTTCCCCCACATAAGTTGATAATAACCCTTCTCTAGCTAGTCTATCTACAATATCATTGCCTTCTATATTACTGTGTCCAGGTACCCACATTAATATTGCTTTGTTATATCTTAAAAGGTTATAGATGTTTTGTAAGCATTTCCAAATAATTTTGAGTTTACTCTAAAAGTTTTAATGAAAGTCAGACTGGAGTTGTCAGCTTGACTGTCATATAATATATATTTTTATTTATATATTGACGCTATAAACATTTTTCCACACATAATTTTTTTGCTACGCAGTCTCGTAAAGTAACACCTCATTACAACATGTTGCGACACCATTTGATTCAATAAGTTCACTATTTTGCATTCTCGCTTCCTGGTACTTTATAAAGTTTTTAATTAATGGCTTTCACCAACCTTAAATCACACATTCGAGTACCAATATCACAAAATTTTCCTTTTAAAGTTCACTCTTAATACATAAATAATTTACCCTAACTTCTATATTTCATATAAAAATAACTCACTCCACATTTAACTCAATAACAGATTTTTAAGTAGATAAAACATTTTTCAAAAGGAATTTTGCAAATTTTACCCAAACAAAATTAGGCAGAGAATATAAAAATTAGCATTTTACATAATTTATGTGAGAAAAATAAATAATAATTTAAATAGCAAATGTTTCAAATTAAAAGAAATATTTATTTAATAATGAAAATAACAAACAAACAAAAAAAAATTCCACATGTTTTAGCAATGTCTTGTGATTTTTAAAGGATATAATAAGACAATATAAACATTTAAGAAGAATACAAAAAAAAATCATTGCGAAATTTTTTTATATATTTATTTAATAAGACGTTCACTTTTATTTTATATATCAACTCTTTTTTTTCTTGCTTGAGATATGAATTTATTATGAGAACATTTTTTATAGAAGAATTTTATTTTGTTCAAATATATGAAAAAATGAATATAATGAAAAAATACAGGAAAAAATTTGTCTGAATGTTTGTCGTTTTTTTCTCTCTGTTTATCAAAAATAAAAAAAAAAAACACGTATATGAATGTACAAATTGTATTTGTTTGTGTGTGTGTGTGTGTGTGTGTGTTGTTTAAATAAAATATATTTAAGGGTTGTATTTTTTCACAAATTGTGACATAAATTCGGCAATAAAAATTTAAAGATTGCTTTCAGATACAAAAAAAATGAACGGAAAATGAAAGAGTAGGAAAAAAATAATAATAACAAACTTTGTCTTATTTATTTTCCTTATATTTTTATTGTATATTTTGGCTTCTTTCGCATTTTAAACACTCATACACTCAGTATCACATCGTTCAAAATTGTTCAAGCGTAAATCCATATGTTTTTCTTGTAATAAAATTAATATGTATCCTATATTTGTGATAAAATATTACTACTAAAGACTAAGTTAGTTTATATTGAAACTCAAATTCTGTAATGTTTATTGAACTATAAGGTTGACCTTTTTAATTTTATTTATTTTTTTTGTAAAATAAATATAAAGTTTTTGAATGGGTAATTTTGGAAGGTAGTCATGACGTCTTCAGAATATTTAATCAGCTTAGTTTAAATTAAGGAAAAGTGTTCATGATGATTTTGATTAGCTTTTAATAGTTTTTGTTGTTGTAAAAAACCAGGCGTTTACATTTAAGATAAAATGCCAATTTAATATGTTTGAATAATAGAATGGAAGAAAAAGTTTTTCTTTTTATTCATGTTTTTAAAAGAAAAACCCACTGAACGTCATTAGTTGTCATCGATATATCATTACCAAAACATTCATTGATTGATTTCTGCTTACCGAGAAATTTTCATTTAAAAAAATGCGTTTACATTCCTAGAAAATTTTTTTTTCCAAAATTTAAATTGATAGCTTTGTTGATGGGTAAAATGCCAATTCAATTTTATTCATCAAACTTTAAGATGTAGAAAAAAAATATGAAATTCATCGTACACACACGTATAAATTTCCTGATTTCTTATTGTTTAATGGTCATTATAAGTTATATTTAGCTACCATTAAAATCAATCAAATTGATCAAAATTATTTTTTAATTGAGTTATTTAATATGTTCCGAGAAATTTCAGTTGAATATTACATTAAAAAAAATAAATGACTCCCACACAGAATCTCACACGCACACAATCATACATTTATTTTAGAAAATGTATACACAAGATAAACAGTCGAGCAAAAAAATGCACTTATGTAGGCGGCATTTACAGGAATGTGACACGTAAATTATATTTTATTTTAAACAAAAAAATTAAAATAAAAATAAGTGTGTGTGTAATGTGTGTCAACAATGGAGCCACATTGTCTGAACTTTTCCCATTTATTTAAAAATTTTATAGTTTTATTTCGCAAAACTTTAAATTTTTAACTTTCCAGAGATTTTTATTTCATATGAATGTAAATGTGTTTGTGTGTTGGTAAAATATATCACTAGCATTCTTTTTTTTATTATTATTTTCATATGTGTAGATTTTCCATGAATTTTTGAACGATCAGGTAGGATAACGGAAGTGCTTTATTATTTGAAATAAAAAAAATAGGTGAATAAAATAAAATTTATGTCTGGCAAGGTGTTTAAAAATGATCTTTTGATAGATTTTATGGGTTTCTAGAATTCATGATTTTTCTTGTATTTTGATTTATAAAATTCATTCCATTTTCCGGATTAATGTCAATTTTATTAGTTTCATTCACTCTTCATGTGATTCAATTAACTTTGAAAATCTGTCATCTTTTTTATTATTCTTCTATTTCAAAATACATTTTACGCCTTTAAGAGTATTTTATTATTCGTGCTGTTCATTGTTTTTTTGACCTAAATATTAACAATTTCTCATGATTGTCACATGCAACTCCTCCTTTATTCTCTCGTTTTTTGTGGTCTTTTGTTTTAACTAAAATCATTATTATTGATGTTGAAATGAAATAAGTAAAATTATTATTATCATTTTATTAGAAAATATGCTCCATTTACTTACTTGAATAACTTTTGTATTTATATTAAATATAAAGTAGAAGGAAAAAAAACAATGACAATGATAGATGAAAATCCCAACATGAACATAATAATAGTCATTAATAATCAAATAAACAAAACAATTTTTGGGTTGAAAATTGAGAAAATATTCATTTAATCATATCATTGTAATAATAAACATAAGATATGAAGAAAAACAAGGAAGTAAATAGATTTACTGAATGAATAAAATAAAAAATATGGGTAGTTTTTTTTCTAATGTGGAATTAATTGAAAGAAGAAGAATAACAATAAAAGGATATTTTCATTACGGAAATCTCTTTATTTATTTGATTTTGCTCTATACATATATATTTAAAACGGATCATTGCAAGGTGTCTCTTGCTCTTAGTTGAGTTAGGTTTTTAAATATTCTTTTAAATGTAGTTGCCAGGTTAATTATTTTTGTATTTTTTTATTTATTTCAAAGCACAAGGAAGATTATCCTTAATTGGTCAAATTTTACCAAAAGATGGAAATTTTTCCAATTGTTGAAATTTTTCCAAATAGTCGAATTTTCCCAAATATATTTTTCTTAAATGTTATAAATTTTCCGATTGGTCGAATTTTCTCAAATCATCGCATGTTTCCAAAATATCGAGTTTTCTTCAATAGACAAATTGACAGAAAATTTAATTTTGAAATTAAAGTTTTCCTTCTAATAATTTTGTTTTACATCATTCATTTATTAATTTTAATTTTATTTATTCCATTTTAGTAACCAGTTTGGTACGCAACCCTTAAAATCACCAAAAAAAAACAACACATTTATGTTAAAACCAGTCATTTATTATAATAAAAGAACTTTTAAAGTAAATCAAAAAAAAAACATTAAATTGAAAAAAAAACATTTAAAAAGCGAATAATACTCTGTTGAGTATTTTGGTGAAAGAAAAAAAAGTTGCCAATTCCATTTACAATAAAAACATTGAAATAAAATAGAATTTGAACACACACACAAAAAAAAATATAATAAAACAAAAAGAGGATAGAAGTTTTTTCAAGGATATTGACCACAGTGGACGGCAATGTAATGACAAAAAAGCGGAAATTTGTACATGGATGGCTCAATATTGTTAGTTTGTATTGTATAATTTTTGTTCTACAATTTGTTAGTGGTAAGTCCTATTTAAAAGGAATTCAAGCAACAATAAAAACTGAAGGATTTTTAAGTATAATTAATCATAAAATCAACAAAATATTTTCTCTTTCCTACAAATACAATACAAAAATAGACTAATTTTTCAGAAAAAGGTCTAATCTTATCTTATCCTTTTACGTTTATGCTTCTTTCATTCGTCTTCTTTTTTATTGTTTGATGATTTTAATGTAATTATAATTAAATGAAATGACTTATTTTTCTTCTTTTTGTATTGTGTTATAGTAATAGGACTTCAAGGACTTAAGATTTTTGTACCAGAAGCTGTTATAGTGCATAGTAATGTAACATTAGCTTGTCAATATGATTTGGAAAAGGTAGAACAAATTATTTTTGTTTAAAATAATTCCATTTTAACCTTTTTCATATAAACAGGCTTCGCTTTACTCCGTGAAATGGTATTTTGAGTCTGAAGAATTTTATAGGTACATCCCAACGGAAACACCACCGGGTCGAATATTTTATGTGCCTGGAATATTAGTTGAAGTAAGACGTTATTGTTTTAAGGGAAATTATATTTAATTAATTTTTTATTTTAATTTTAATAATTAGCCAGATCGCTCTGATTCAACATCAGTTACATTAAAAGACGTTACTCGAGACGTGTCTGGGGTGTATCAATGTGAGGTATCTGAGGATGCACCACTATTTCATACCGATATTCGACAAGCAAAAATGCAGGTTGTTGAATTGCCTGACACAAATCCGGCCGTTACACTTGTTAAGCGTTTTCTTAATCCGTCTGAAACCCTAAGAGCTTATTGTACAGTTGGCACATCATATCCCACAGCAAATATTACGTGGTATATTAATGGGAGAAGGGTAAGTTAACTATTTTTAAAATATATATGAATAAAAAACAAAATGAATTCATATATCAAGGTATATAAAACCCCACATCAGCGCATTTCTTATCAAATTTATGAAAACAAAGGAATCACTTCGGGCTTAGAGGTTTTTCCATTATCTCAAATACTCCAAGATGTTTTCCAATCAACAACGTCTTACCAATCTAACTTTGATGTCATGTGTGAAGTATCAATTTTTCATATTTACAATAAGAATGCTATTGAACGTGTTTATTTTGGTGATCCATCAGCATCTGTTTCACCAAATTTGTTGAATTGGGAGGATGCCACACATCCACTTCGTAATGGAAATTCAAATCAAATTATTGTAGCAAATATTTTATCATACGTAATTTTAATTCAAATTTTTCAGATAATTTGGAGTCGGACAAGGGAAATTAGCTTTTTGTGACAATTTTAGATTGATTAAGAGACAATTTCAAACTAATTTTAATAAGATCATAGATAAATCACAGCAAATCTATATATATTTTAAAAAAACTGTTGTACAATAAGAAAAAAAAAGGAAGAAATATAATTAAAGTAAAAATAGCTTTGTTCATATTTAAAGTAGGTATGAAATAATTCAATCAGTTTGAATTAAGAAAAATTGATACTAATTTATGTTATAAATTAATTAATGTGAATATTTATATAAATTAAAACATAAATTGAGGTCGGCGTAATGAAATTTATAAAATATATCCAAAAATGAGTGATAAAATTTTCAATTTAAAATGAAGAAATTTTATAGTCATATTTTCCAATTTATTTAAAATATTTTTTTTTAATTTAAATTTTTAATCATATATAACCAAATTTTGATAAAAAAAAATTTCAGATTAGTAATGGAAAATTGATTTTAACATGAAAAATGTTTTTGATTTGTACCTCTTTGTAAATAACTTGACTTAACCATTTAAGATATAAAAAATACAATAAAAGTTAAAAGAAATAATAAATTCAATACTTCAACAAAAAAAATATGTTTTATGATGATAATATTCAATTTAATCTAATTTTAATGAATAACATAATAATAATATGTTATATAAGCTAATAATAAAAAAATAAATAATAAAGAAAAAAATCAAAAGGATATTTAAAAAATATATGAAAAATTTGTAATTTATTTTAAATTAAGAACAATTTCAATAAAGATGAAAGATTATTATAAAAAGTTCAAAAGTCTTATTGTGTCTTTTCTTTTTGTTCTAAATAAAAACCATTTTATTTTTATTAAAACTTGATTGAAATATTTTTTTGATAAAATGAATTTTGAATGGTAAGTATATTTACAGCATTTTCCTGTCAATTTGTATTTCTATACAAAAAAATCTCTTCGTGTATAACGTTCACGGTTTTATATGTATTTTTTTGTTAATGCAGTTAAATGTACTTCAACATTTTAATCTTCACAAGATTTTCATGTTTAATTTCATTATTTTTAAAAGTTTAACAAAACTTTATTTTTGGGTTATGCGAGAAAATTGGAACTATTCATTAATGAGTTTTTTTTGTGGATATTTTTGTTTTTCCCTAATTCTCATAATTTTTTAGAAGCTACAGCAATTTTTATTCAAACTCCTCGAAAACATTTTAGATTGAAAAATGCTTGAACTAAGCATAAAAAAACTTTGTTTCTATGAAAACTAAATAAATCTCGTTTTCATTATTTTAAGGAAAAATAATTTTTGAATATGTAAAAAAAAAATACTTAAAAAGTGATCTTGTCGTGATTCACTGTAAATATAAACTCCAAACCATTTTGTTTTTAATTTTATCAATGAATTCAAAATTCAACAAAAAAAAATAAATTTTAATTTCTTGGTTGTCTTACAAAAATATAAAACAAGTTAGATGGTTTCACAAAATTAAAAAATAACAACAAGAAATTCAAATACCTTTTTACTTTTCTGCAAAACTTTTGATTAAAATATTTCCGTTTTAATGCTTCATTTTTATTATCATAATATAAACAGAAAAATATGGAATATAAAGAGAGATACTTCTGTTAAAAATTTGTTTAATTTTAGTCAATACCATAATACATTCTATGAATCAATCTTATTAATTTAATATAAAAAAAAGATTTACTGAAATAAATGGCTTAGCAAATTTAAATTCGTTTATGAAAAGTAAAGAAAATAACTTCCATTTTTATAACACTCACAAAAACTTACAAAAGTAATATGCAAGTTAACCTAAAATTCTACATTTACACATTCTTATACATATTAAACCCCAAGATTTTCCTGTTTATTTAATTTATTTTTTCACACATTTTGCTACGCTTCAATTTCTTATAAAACCCTTTAACAATAAGTGATGTAGTTGACAAGCACAAAATTGCACTTCTTTTGTATGTGTGTGTACGTTCACGAGTGTGTTTGATTTAATCTACATAAATATTCAAATAAAAACATCTGCTATGTATAAAAATTTGACTTTTCTTTTTAACAATTTTAGTTACTTTTTGCTTTGTAGTTGGAACACAAGTCTTTTATTCATATTAAAATAAAATAAAACATAAAATGTATCTTAAATTTAATATTATGTGGTTTCTCCTTCTCCACTTGCGACAAGTAACTAATTCAACTCAACTTGATGGTTCAGGATTACCAGGAGGTAATTTAATGCTAGAGTGAATATTATTAAAAGTAATTTTTACCTTTTTTTGTTGTGGTTTCATGTTCCAAAAATCTACAGAATACAAAGATCCATGTCGCAACTCAAATGATTGTCGTATTTATGCGTATTTTTGTGGTAGATCATTTCACTGTGAATGCAATTATGGCTTTAAGGTAGACGGAAAAAATGAGACTTGTATTGGAGCAGTTGGAACTCAATGTACATATGATAGTCATTGCATTTCAAAGGCATTTTGTAAAGACCACAAAATTTGCACTTGCAAATATGAATTTCCATATGTTTCAGACGATTCATGGGAATGCTATGGTGTGTATTTTAATAAAAAGTTTTTAAATTTATTCTAGAGAACAGCAAATTGACCGTATAATTGTTTGTTCCTTTAAACTCAATTCTTTGATTATGTTTTTTGTTAAAAATTTTATTTTATTTTATATTTAGGTGAATGGGAATCGAGTGCCATGCAACAACAACAGCAACTTGACAAAAGATTATTTATGTTCTTTACAATTGTATGCATAAACTTATTACACCAACAACAGATACATGCCTATAACTATTTCTCAAGGGAAATGCTCTTCTCTATGATTTTTTGGAATATTTTCAGTTTAAAATAAACTTTTCTCATACAAAAATTTTATGTCATCATGTTTTTTTTCACTTTTGAATGTAATTTTAATAAAAAAAAATATAGGTAGGATAATTTTGTGAAAAGAAATAATTTCTATTGAGTTTGAAAATCTAGGAATCTGGAAATGTATTTTATGCTCGCTGATTTTGGATAAAAAGTTTATACATATCAGAATATCAGCCTACGTGGATCTGCGAAGTCTGACGTATTAGCAATAAACACATATCCACATGTTGTCCACAAGAAGACACGGATTTTTTAAGTGAAATTCTTATTAAAACTTTATTTTTTTGTATTTATAAAGGATTTCGACATATTTAAATATAAATGGTAACTCTGTATAACGTTAGTCTAATGGATCCAATATCTGATTTCAATGTTTCACTCTAATGTATAACTTTTTTTACTAGTATAATGCCATTTCCATGCATGAAACTACTTTTCTAACAGTACACGCATACACACACATTTTAAGAATTGTATAACAAAAACAAAGTTTATTATTACAAGAAGATACAGGGAAAAAAAACAAAAATAAAATATTTGTACACTTTATCCAAACAAGCAATTGCATTTTTCTATCATCCTTTTTTTCTTTCGCATTTCTCGTTATGTGTATGAATTTTCTAGTATTATTATTATTATTTGAAATGCACTTCGGTTGCTATGATGATACTTTTTTACCATTTATATATTCAAATACAAAACTATAATTGAAACACTAAAAACAACATCAACAGAAACATATTTGCCGGCAAATAAATCAAAGTAAGTTGGTAGCAACCAAACAAATACTAATATAAAACTTGTGTCAGTTGAGCAAACATCTTCTGTGTAGTTTGACGCTTCATTTAACTTGTAAAAAAAATATTAAAATAATGCACTTTATTTCTCTCAAGTGGATCTAAGCACAAAAAATATACATAAAAAATTTAAAAACACATTAAATAAAATAAATAAAAACAGGAAGTCACAATGGATGACCGAATAGAGTGGCTCCGAAATCGTCTTTCATCACTTTTGGGTGTGCCTGAGCGTGAATATACCGAACCTGTCATAATTCAATATCATGACCAGATTAAAAATTTCTTGGATGATCCATTAGATGGTATTCAAGATTTGGATAGGCGGATTTTTTTCATTCATCGAACATTTTACGATCGGATGGTTGAAAAGGAAATTATTGTTATGGAACTTGGTAATTAATAAGAAAATTTGATTGATTCTTAATTAAAATTGCACGCATTAATGAAAAAAAGATTGAATTTGAGTTGCTATCGTAACAAAATACCTTTGTTTATTTTGGTTGTAGCTCCTACCCCAGCAACGCCCCCACCTGAAATTGACGGGGTCAAGGACAAACGTGGAAAGAAAGGGAAAGGTAAGTTTTCTATGAATTTTAACATTGTTTTTTCAAATAAAAAAAAAGTATATAAATATCAACAAGTCAGAAACTGAAATCAAGTATTTCATTCTCTTTCGTTTTAATTATTTCTAGGAAGTACAAATTTTCATGATTTTCTGTTGTAATACACTAAAAAACATTAATTAATATAAACGAATTCATTCTTGATTAAATTATTTGATCATTAACTCTTTACTCTCTATTAAAAGGACTTATTATTTCCTCTTTGATAGTGATATTAATTGCATTATCCCTCATTCATTTTAATTTAGTGATGATATCGTGTGCTTATATGAAAAAATTTAACTAGGTCATATGATTTTTTTTATATATTTTTTCTTTTAGAGACAAAATCCTTTCAATTAACACATTTGAAATAAATCCTAATTAACTATTTTAAGATGTTTAACGTCGATTTTGGAAAAATATGACCTTTCTAAACATTTAAGTTGTCTGTCCGTTGGTCTTTATCGAAGTTTTTTATAAAAAATGTTATTCAAAAAAAGTCATTCAAATTTGAATTTAATTTGGTCTCTTGAAATGCTGAACAATCATGTTTTTTTTTCAAAACAACGCAACATATATATGAGATAACACCGTGTTGAAATTTCCTACGAAATGATAACAGCTCTTTGCAATTTTTGGTCTCTTATTATAAAATATCGACTTAGTCGGTTCAACAATATTGCAGCATGAAAAATTCCCTACAATTTTACTTCAACTCACTTTAACCTTAAACTAGTAAAAATATGATTTTTTTCTAAAGGAACGTAAAAATTTTACTTTAATTACTTTAAAATTCCTCGACAGCAATAGCATTTAGATATAGTTCGTTGCTCTATTACATTTACCAGGATTCATACCCATAAAGTACTACTAAAAAGAGGTCGCTTTATATAAATTATTTGATTTTCCACCATGTTTTCTTCGAAATATTGCCGATCACTAGAAAACAGACACATCAAAAGAAAATATGGAAAATTTGCTGAAGATTTTTTTTTCGTGGGAAATTTCAACACTGATAGAAGATTGAAAATTTTGATATAATTATTCTTATTTAATTTCTTCCACATACATTTCATATCTTTTCATATTTCTACACAGGAAATAAACTTTTTAATCCTTCCTTGTTCATTTATATATTTATATTTAAAAAAATTTAGTTTTATTTTCGAAAAATGATATACTCGTCATTTTCTTCACAACATAAACTGATGCAAGTTGCACGTTTCACTGCATTAAAAACTTTAAATTTTCAAGAAATTTTCAAAGAAATGTTGTTTGTTATAATTAGTTTAGATTAATTATAATATAATTCTAAGAGAATATTTTATGAAATGTATTAAAGTATTATCCATGTTATATTAAAGTGAATAATGTAAGGTTATTGGCTGTAAATTATTTTTTTCCGAACAAATTAAGATTGTACCAAAATGTGTCAATTACAGTTTTTTAGACTGATTCTTTTCAGTTTGACTGCTTTAAAAAAAGTTAGTTCTCTATGCTTGATCCCTAATGACCAGGGATAGATTAACAAAGGGGAAAAAGGAAGGCTTAGCACACCTAATCTTATAATATTTACATGTGTTGGTTGGCTTAATTTAACTTTTATTCAAATGTATTCATAAAAATGAAAAGATAACACAGATATACAAAATACACGACTTGCTCGGACAAAGTTTAAACTATTAAAATAAGAAAATAGACTAAAAATAAGCTGACACGTGTTTCAGGGTTTGGCCCTTAGAGCTCATTTAAGCCTGTTAGAGCTATCAGGCTCATTTTCACGTTTTTAGTCATAACTTTCTTATTTTTAAAGATACAAAAAACAGCAGATACTCATTTCAAACAGCTTCATAACATCTAAAACTTCTAGAAGAAAAAAAAAATTTATTTGATGGAAAAATTTTGGGAAAAATTGAAAAAACAAATGAAAACGCTTAATATTTTGCTTTTTCTCAAATAATAAATTTTTTATTAAATTTATTTATTTTTTTTATTTGTTTTTGCGATTTTTCCCAAAATTTTTCCATCGAACGAAATTTTTTTTTCTTCTAGAAGTTTTAGATGTTATGAAGCTGTTTGAAATGAGTATTTGCTGTTTTTTGTATCTTTAAAAATAAGAAAGTTATGACTAAAAACGTGAAAATGAGCCTGATAGCTCTAACAGGCTTAAATGAGCTCTAAGGGCCAAACCCTGAAACACGTGTCAGCTTATTTTTAGTCTATTTTCTTATTTTAATAGTTTAAACTTTGTCCGAGCAAGTCGGGTATTTTGTATATCTGTGTAATTGAAACTTTATTACAAAGTTCGAGAATGACAAAAAAAATGCTAAAACGAGTGATAAAAAATGAGACTGATGATCAATAAAAGAAAAAATTTAGAAAGTCATAGCATTTTAATTTTAAAAAGACACTAACTTTATTAATTTTTCTTTTTTATTATTATTTTTATTAACTTTTTTTTACGTTTCTTTAAAAACATAAGTTAAAAAAAGTAAAGACATCAAAGAAGAAGACCTGGAAGCAAAACTTGATCTTGAATATTTCAGTGAAATATCATCAGATCCAATTACAAGAATTGGTAAGATTTTTAAAACGATATCAAATTCAATACAATAAAAAAAATGTTTCAAATTTTTTATCTATTATTTGATGTAATGCAGCTGAGGAAGCAGAAGATGCTGGTTTGTATCGTTTTTCCATATTTTTAATCTAAATTTTTTATTCTATAACAGCATTCCTTTCTTTAAATTAAAATTAAATATACAGTTTTTAATAGTTTACTTTTATATGCATTGGCAGGTAAAAAAACGAAAGAAAAGAAGCCAAAAGGAAAACGTCGAGGTATGTTTATTTTTATTGAGTTTAAAAAATTCATGAGTTATTCATTGAATTTTATTTTTCCTTTGCATTATAGAAGCTGAAGTTGAACACGAAATTCAAATGGATAATGAACCAAAAATGATTCCAGTTATTGTACGAAAAATCAAATAGAAATAATAAATTTAATGAATTAGTTACATTTTATTTTAATTAATTTCATAGAAAAAAATTCCAGCATTTATCAAAACACCAGTTCTTCACATTTCATTTGGATGTAGAAAGCCAGATGAATTTGAACCAGATACGAATTATTTTTATATGATTCGTCGCTTTGACATGCCAATCGATACTTATGATTGTGCTGAAGACTGTTTTGCCGAAATGTCAAATCGGATACTTTTCGGGACAATTCGTGGCTCATTGATTTACAATGTGAAACAATTTTTGGAAAAAATTTATAAACCAATGATTGATTTTCAATATCGGGTACCTCGAATTGATAATGCATCATCTGCTAATGATGAGATGGAAATCAAAAAAATTGAACAAGACGAGGAAAATAAGAAAAATACTGGAAAATCTGAAGTTTGTCTGATGGACTTTTCACGACCATCAGATTTTAGGTTGATTGCTGTCAAAGCGAAGAAAACTGGGTAAAATCATGTGACCTTTAGAAATACTACAGAAAAATTAATTTTCAAATTCAGTTTCCATGCAACAGGTGACGATTCTCATCTCGGTTCCCGTATCCGTCGTCCTTCTATGTCATTGACGCCAAGTGGTGAATCAATCAAAACAGATTTAGCTGAAATTGTATCACAAGTATCCCGTATTGGAACAACCACATCCACATATTCAATGCGAGAAACAATGTCAGAAAAGTGGGAAAAATTATTAAAGCTTGTAACAGAAAAAGCAGAAACTGATCGCAATAAAATGATGGATGTTGAAGTAAAGAAATCAGCCATCAAAGAAAGTTTCCTGAATAATCTTGATAAATTTATTTCATGCGTGGACTGGTACGTTTTTTACTTTTCTTTTATCTCGCTTTTATCATCTTAAATTATCATCTAAACAACTATCTACTGTGAGTCTTAATGGATTAGTTACCTATTTTATTTTATTTCATTTCATTCATTTGAAAAAGGTATCAAACACGTGTAAAAGTATTTGACCAATAAATAATTTTCTTTTGTTTCATTCTTTCCTTTTTTATTATTAAAATAATTCAATTCAAGCTAATTTTAAATTTTCTGATGAAATTCATTGTAAAAATTTCCTAGAATTAGGACAAAAATGATGTCATTTTTTCGGATTTTTTACAATTCAATTCCTCCATTCAATGGTTACAAGATTTCACAAAAGACATTTATCGAATTCAGTACTCACGCACGTCAAAAAAGACAATTTAATGTAAAATTTGGTTTGAATATCATATTTACGTGCATTTTTGGTATCATTTGAAATTTTAAAAGTGTTATAAATGATAAAGACTCAAAGCCGGTTATAAAATGGGTCTTAAATAAGTGAAAATATAATAAAATACAATCCAAAAGCAAGAAAAGATGAAATGTTAAGAAAATGAAAGCAAAAAAAGTTACAGTACAATTTTCTGCTTATATTTTCTTACCACAACTAAATACGTACCTTATTCAGAGGGAGAAAAAAATAAGAATGAATACAAAAAAAATATTAAGACAAATTGACATGAAAGTATTTGAGATTAATTTTATGTGTTTCTTTATTTGGCATTTTTGTGTTTCTAGTTTTTTTTTCATGAAACGAATGTTTTTTTTTGTTGTTTTTTTCTCGTCAATTGATTTTCTTTTTATTCCATGTACGGTTTTTTTCCAAACAAAAAATATAATCCAAACAACAACACGCTACTCAAAATAATAAATAAAGGACAATTGATCATGTTGTGTGTGCATTTACTTTACCAACACAATATAACGCACCAGGACAGGAGTACATTAAGGATGACGAGGAAAAGGTGAAAATTAAGTTAGATCCAAAAAAGGTACAAATCGATGAACTTACACAATTACAAATGGAAGAAATTGTCATGGGTTGGGTAAAATACTTGAATAAAGTTTTACAGGCAAATACGGATAAGGTATGTTGTGGATTTAAAATTCATTGTGAATGGCAATTCAAAAAAAAAAATATTTTTAATTTTTGTAAAGGAACCTGATGAATTTACGCCGCTTGCTGAATATACAAGATGGACAGATTGGGAACAAGAATCAAGTAATTTACTTGAACAGATACACAGTTCATTTGTCAAAACAATGATAGACAAGATCAAAGACTCAATAATGGGACAAAGTTTAATAGATGAACTTCAAATAATACAAGAAAAGTTAAGTGAACAGTATAAATTAGCAAAGGAGAATGGAGAATATTTATCAACTTTACAAGAGTATTTACTTGTGAGTAATAATTCGATTTATTTTGAACAAAATACGTTTTTAGTTAAAAACAATATTTTTAAGAGTTTTTGAGAGCAAATCAGATTGATTGAACATAAGCCAATGATTATTTTAAAGCGCTTAGCATTTAACATGCTGAAAATGAATAAAATCATTTTCTCTGAAGATGTTAACCCCCATTTTATTTTATTATCTTAGATATTTGAATTATTTATTACATAATTTCATTTTTCGGTTATTTTTATCGTTTAATATATTCACTTTATCATACATCATATTTGAATCCTAATTGTGCTGGATCCATTTTGCACATAGTTATCGTTGTGACGGTCAACCTAGTAACTGTTTTGGTCCCAAAATGACCAAGAAATAATTAAATAGTTAAAACCTTATTCACAAATATATTGTTTACCAAAAAAAAAGTCATTCACTTCACTCTTTATTATTTTAAACATATTTAAATTGATGCATTGGTTTTTTTCAACATTACTTATGGATTATTTCATTTATTTTTTGAAAAGATGCTCGACATAGTTAGTGAATGTAAATTCATTGAATAATATCAAAAAAATAACAAACGTAAACGTGAATAATCAATTACAGTGCATTTACAGATTCTAATCAAATGCTATATTTAAAAAAGTTTTTTTTTCTATATTTATATATATATTTTTTTTTAATTCTGTATCTAATCTGACTATGGCTAACGGACAAGCAGCACAAGGCCCTCAATAACATATATTTTCAATTGAATCACGGACAATATGTGAAACAGTATAGAAAACAATCTGTTACATGAAAAAACAACAGATTTTACTTTTTACTTTTATTATGATTTTATGTAATTTTTTTAAACAATTCAGTTTTTAAACTTTTCACTTATTTCATTTAAAAAAAAAATATGTTTATCATTTTGTGGACACTCTTCTTTCAGCCTTATTTTCCATTTTTATTACAAATTTATACTGTCATATATCAACTGACACTAAGTCATTGTGTGCATGTATCTATTTTGAAAAATATTTATGTTTATGATACGCTTTATGAACTTTTATCTAAAAAAAAATTCATTCTCCTTCATTGCAGAAAATAAGAGATGACGATGATTTTGATTTTATTATTTCTATTATACCAAATATGATGGTTGGTCTCCGTCATATATGGACCATGTCAAATTATTATTGTCGTGATGAAAATATGCTTAGTTTGCTTGCCAAAATCTCTAACGTTTTTAATACGAAAATTAAGGGAATTGCAAATTTAGAAACGATCTTCAAGTAAGTTGATGATGTCTTTATTGTTATTATCTGAAATATATTCCATTTCTTTTTATTTTAAATCAGATCAAATTCAAAGACAGTCCTTAAAACAGCCGATTATTGTGCAGAACTACTGGATTGTTGGAAACAGTCATACATTAATACGAGAGCACAAATTGAGAATTCGGGTGTGGGATCACGATGGGAATTTGACAAAGGAAAAATTTTTGGTGAATTGGATCACATTGCCCGTATTTGTCGTGACATTGCAAAAATTGCCTCCACATTTATTTTATTTGAAACTGTATTCAACAATAATTTACGTTCAATCGTGACACATCCAGAGGAGGTTGATAGTATGCTAAAAAATGTAATTTAATTTTTTTTTTATATATCATATAGTTATTTATTGAAAGTTGGTCATATAATTTGTTTGATTCTATGATATTTTATAATATTATAAGTTAAATTACTTTTTTTCCACTTCAAAGATATATCAACTTATTTCTAATATCGTGACTGTTGATTATGATGTGTTTCGTAGAGGAAATGTAGATAATTGGGAGGCAACACTTGATTACTTTTACAAAAGTATGGAACTAATGGAACTAGATGCTAAACGTGTACTAGATCAATGTATCCAGCATTTTAGGTGAGATTTTTGATAACATCAATCCTAAAGTTTTCAAAGATATTATTAACGACCTTGACATAAATTCGGTTTGTTAATTATGTCTGACAGAGAAATGAAAAATAGCCAAGATTTTTTAAATCCTTGCCTATCTAATCCAATGATATTAAATTCAGATTATAGAAAAATTAAAGTACTAGTGCCGCTAATTAGGTCGTTGTTAATTTATTTTTTTCTTTAATAGTTAGAGCTGTTACAAAAGCCTTATATAATAATATATTACAATTATAATTATAATATTTTGTCTTGCAGATCCGCTGATCAGGGTATTGAATTTTTGGGTTTTATATCAAAATTTGCAAATAAAAATAAATTGGCTCAATACTTATCGACAAAACACGAAAGTATTATGAAGCAGTTTGTATCGGAAGTTGGAACCGTTGAACATGAATTTATGGTAATTTTTTTAATATTTTGGAAGCATATTAAAGTTATTACTTTTGAAGAAGAAAAAAAAATCAAAAATAATATGGTTTTTTTTTTGTTAAGTAGATTGAAATAACATTTATGATAATGGTTTTGGTTAACGATTGATTTGTATTTTACATTTCCTATCTTACATTCAGTCAATTTTCTAAATGGGTTCCTTTTTTTAACATTTTTTATTGAAACCATCTTTTTCATTCTATGTTTCTGTTAACAGAAAAGTAAAAATAATCCACCGCTTTTGAGAAATCAACCGCCTCATATTGGCTCAATTTTATGGGAACGATTTTTATATGAACACCTTAAAAAATCTGTGATTGCGTTTAGACGAGTAAGTTATACATTGATTAAATATTTTCCTTTTTATTTATTTTGTATGATTATTTTTCCTTTATCATGAAGATTGAAACAAGTGGCACAGATCCTGCTCTAGAAAAAAGTTATTTAAAACGAACGGCATTCAGTCAATACTTTTCTCTTGTACAGGATATGCGTGACTATGAAAAAGAACACTTTGATAAGTTTTCTACCAAGGCAACCTTCATTATTAATAGTGTAATGAAGCGGAATATTTTGCAATTGGAATTCTTGCAAAAAGTTGATAAAGAAGTTGCGATTAGTGATGCAACACCAACACCATCTTCCTTGAGTACGAAACAAAGTAAAGGTGTTCGAAATCATTCTGGTTTGGGATCGGCATTACAAATGAAAAAAGTTGGTAAATTAGATAGACTTATAAAAGTGGTTGGATGGATGTCAAGTAAAAAGGAAGATCAAAATCAACATTTGGCATTTGCTGAGAAATATCTCAAAGCACACAAGTCAGTATCTTCAGTTAAATTGACAGAATCAAATGTTGATTTTACGATGCAACAAGCGAAATGTTGGTGATTTAATGGGTTTTGACTTAAATTTGTATTAAAATTCCTTTTTTCTTTACAGTGATGGTAAAAGCAATGCGTCAAGAAAATGTCCCAACATGGAAGGAAGTTATTGGTGACAATGTTCTCATTGAATATAAATTACAATTTGCTGTAAATTTTTCTTATGGTAATTTTTTGTATCATGTTATGTTTTATTTTGCCTGTTGATACTGAATGTAACCACTTAAAGTGATTTAAATTTGTATTTCTTTTCCATAGCAATATTTGATGTGATAACCGAAGGACAACAATTTGAATACATGGGATTTGTAGTAAATCCGATTATAAGACTTGCCATAATGCGAAAAACTCTTTTATTTTCTGATGTTGAAGCTGTTTCTGACATGATTGATAAATATAACGGCATTGTAATGGGTTTAAGTGTGGCCGAAGTATGTCTACTACACTTATTTTTTGAATGGATATCTAGCAATTTCTCAAAATGAGTAATTGTGTCCGTTTTTTTATTATATTTTTTTTGTCTATTCATTTAAGTAATCTCAATGACCTTACAACATTTTTTTTATATCTTCAAGGTTCATTTCCTTCGCGAACATTTATACAAAGTGGAATCAATTATTCAAGCTGGACTTGGTCGATATACTTGGCAAGCACTTAACATACGAAATTTTGCAAAGAAATGTCAAGCGGTAATATTTCAGAAATTTCCTTATTTTTCTCATCCTTTATAAATTTGTCATTTTATAGCTACTTAAACAACTCACGTCAATGGTTGTCCAAATAAATAATATAAGTCGTGATATTAAAAATCGCATTGAACGTCTACGAAAATCATCGTTATTTGTATTTAATCAAGATGAGATATTGTTACCATTATTTGGTGGTCAAGTGGAAAAAAGAAAATCTATTCTTAAACCACCACAACGAGTCATTGAATTGGAAAGTCCGTTGGAGATTGATGAGCACAATAAAATTCATCACAAAAAAGTACGAATTCGTGATCAGGTGAAATCATGTATTGACCATTTTAAAACAATTGAACGAAGAAGAACGGGAAAAATGGCACAAATACAAAAGTTTTATGAATCGATTGGACCACTTTTGATTAAATTGGAAAGTTTGGTTTTGGGTACAAACACAGGTTTATCTGATAAAATGAAATTTTATTACAAATTCTGGGAAAAGGAAGCATTCAATTGTATTGTAAGGTAATAAAATACTTTTTTTTTGTGGAAATTGATAAGTTAAGAAAATTTGCGTAGGCACGACATTTAAATTTACGACACGTTTCACACACTTTAGCACTCTCAAGTTCAAGCAATTATCACACCACTTTCTAAAATGAATATTTCATATGAAGCACACATACGCACAAACACTCTCATCATACATTTTTAAACCATCAATTTAATGTTTATCCTTCAATATCACTAATAAACACTTTCCTTTTTTCTCAAAAAAAAAAATTTAAGATTCATCACACGAAACTTGGAGGAATTCATTGGATCCATTAATCAAAATAAACCCATGTTTCAAGTGGATGCTATTTTATCAGCACCTGAAATTGTAATGAAGCCAACAGAAACAGAAGTGTATAATATTGTCATTCATTCAGTGAAAGATTTTCTTGAGAGGTAATAATAAACGATTTATTGTATGAATAAATACAAATAAAATGTATCTTGTGCTTGAAATTTAACAAAAAAAATAATACGAAAATGTTGAATAAGGAAAAAAATACATTGAGTGCTTGAATTTTGAAGGTGTCTTTTCACACAACATCTTTTTCTGTTTTTAATAAGATGAAAAGTGTTTTTTGTAGAGTTGAAATATTTTTTTTCTGCAAATGAATTAAAATTGTTTGTAATTTAATACTGATCATAATATTTTTAAAAAAATAAATGGAGAGTGAAATGTGAAATAGAATTTCAACAATATACAAATTCTTTATAAGAACGTGATTGTAAACGGATTCACGAGCGGATTTTTATTTATAGATTACACCATTCATCAAAGAAAATTTATACATTTTTGAAAATTCTGAGAATTTCGCGGTTTTGAAAATATCCGTAATATCTCACGACTTAAGTTTATTCCGTGTTATTTAGAATATTTCGCCATTTAGGAAAATTGTCCAATTTTATAAAAATCGACCATTTTGTAGATACAGACGGATAGCACAATATTCGCATTTTTTTCTTATTGACGAGAAAAGCGTCAAATTAAAAGAACAAATAAAAACTTTTGTATCAAATGACACCATAAAAATTCAAGCGTTATCATTAAAATTTAAATTAAAAAAAAATCATTTAATGAAAATATTGTATTTCATGTATCTTTCCCGATCCTTTAAATACAATTGCACATTACATGACACGTCACGTCACACCACAAAACAACAAATCAACACACATTTTTGCAACTACCATCCACAAAAAATAAATAAAAACAACGACGCAATACGAAACCAACAAATAAACAAACAAACAAAAGAATTAAATGTTTTCGACGATGGATGTCAGATACATGCCTTCCGTGTCCAATTAAAAATAATTATGTATTTACATTCTATGAAGATATTATACAGGTTTGTTGATTTTTTATATTCAGTTGATTTTTTTTTTTTAAATAAATATTTTAATTATTTGTGAATTCAAACCATAGCATGATGTTTGTTGTTGATATTTCTGATGCAAACCAAAAAATATTATAATTTATTGAAAATTGTAATTTTGGCATATTTAATATTCGAAATCTGGATAAATAAGGTGGACAATAATAATTAAGTAAATATTTGTGACTTAAATTTATGATTGATGCAATTTAACATAAATCTTTGACCCAAGCACCATTTGCATCAATTCAAAAACAAATTTAACTGTGTGATTTTAAAACTCCATTGTGATATTTTATATCAGAAAATAATTTATTATTAATTGAAGGAGAATTGTATTCCATAAATTTGTGTTTTTTTTGTTTATCAAATATGACCATTCCAAATAATTAATTAATATTTTTCAATTTTTATCATATTTTATTATTTTATCAAAATAATTTTATTGCAGTTTCATTGCTATATATTCCTCTTAAAATTCACAGAAAAATTATTTTTAAATTTTCACATACTTTTATTTCGCTATTCAGTTTAAATTTAAAAAAAAAAAATATATCAAAATTGTGTATAATATTGATTTGGTAGTTCAGTAAAGTTGCAGCTTAAAATATTTAGTTCACTTTCAAAAACGTAAAAATTTGTTTTACTTTGATATTTTTCCTTTCGAAAATTCCCGTCGCATTTCCAGTCAGAAATTCACCTGTAATTAGCATGTAATTTTTACCTTGTAAAGTTAAAGCGTACGGTTGTTCGTTCGACAATTTATTGCCACTGTATCACACGACACATGTATTATTGTGATTTAACGATTTCATGTTTCCTCCAATCGTACGAATTATTATAAACTGTTTTTTGTAAATATATCAAACAAATTTAACGAAATTTTGAACTGATTGAAACTCAATATGTAACCATAAAAATATCTCAAATTTTATCCAGATGCCTATACAATATTGAAATTTATATTAATTGATAACAAAAAAACTCTCAAAAAAAATTACCAATAAAATATGATTTACTCTATAAAATATTTTATATTTTAATTTCTCATTTGGGAATTCATCTAACAAATAATGTAACACTTTATTTAGTTATACTTTAAAATTTGTTTACAAAAACAATTTAAACTCAATTTGATAACTCACAAAAGGATGGTCTTTGGGGAGACAATATTGTGTATTGTAAAATTGATTAACTTTGGTTTGAAATTTATATATAATTTAATATTTAGTTTATTTTGTATAACATTTTAAACACAATTCTAGTAAATAAATAAATTTAGAAAGAAAAATTAATTAAAAATTTATTCGACAGACATTTACCTTGTTATACCTCTTTTTTGCAAATAAAACACCGCTTTACAGAACAAAATAATTGCAATTTTTTCTTTTCATTTCTACAGATACCAAAAATAGCTGAATTAATTTCTACCTTACAGAGAACTGTACAAGATTTAATTAGTGAAATCAGAATTTATTTATCCAAGTAAGTGTTATGTTTGTAGTTGGCACTTTTCTTTTATCATTACATTTTATATTCAATTTCAGTTTAATTTGAAATTTCACCACTTATTTCCTTTTATTTTTGTTATCAATTAAAAAATACCAATGAAAAAAAAATATTTTATTATTGTTTTCATTCATATTGTCAACATTTTTTAAGTTCTCGCCTGTTGAATTTCAACCCTTTTTTTATTCATTTAGTTTCATTAGTTCATCCTGGTTGATTGTCTTTTGATTCCTGACTTACTCTATATATTTCAATAAATTAAGTGATATTATAGCAATCAATAGAGTTGATGATGAAATGTAAAGTTATTGAATTAATTATAAACTTTAAAGTTGATGCTCTTGAACAAAAAAATTATTCCACCCCTGCCCCACTGTTTTTCAATAAATGTGATACCAGGACGTGTGACCACATTAATCAATCATGAGACTTTCATCCGCCTTTTGTTTTGTTCAATATAAATTACCAATCTCGTATTTATTTTAAACAGAGTATTTTCATTTCATTTTCATTATTTTTTATTTTATTTTATCTGGCTTTAAAATAAATAATTAAAGAAAAAATATATCCAATTTTACTCATACAGATGGCAAAAATACAAGAGCCTTTGGTTATACAACAAAGTAACAATTTGCGAAAAATTCATTACACAAAAGAGTGTACCGCTCGCAGAGACAGATGAAAAATTTATATTTTACACACAAATTGTCAATGATTTGGAACAGCAAAAACCGTATTATGACATAAAATCAATTCGTATTAATTTGCAGCCATTAATTAAAAGTATTACAAATCATGCTGTTGAATGGCGAAATACATTGGGAAATATTCTTGCTGAGAAAACTCGTACAAAAATGATGGAAATAAAAGATTACATGAAGGTATTATCATTAAAATTAATCATTTTTTTTTTATTATTATTAATCATGATTATTATTTTTTTTTTTTTTAATTTTGTAAAGTCATTTGTAGAAATGTGAGATTGTTTGTTTGAATACACAATTTTACATCAGTTTTCATTTCATAAGACAATTGAACAATCTCCACAGAATTAGATATTTGATATTGTTGAACAAATATAAGTAAACTAATCCTGTCATATACTGTTCAAGATAACAATATATCACAAAATCTACGTTATAAAATATAAAATTAAATGCCGATTTGGCTATTAATAACATCAACAATAATTAAATGATGATAATACGACACTTTCTAGATTGTATTTTATAGTTAGTGAATTTGTAAGACATCTGCCATGGCGACACATTTTCAAAATTATTGTGTTTTGTTATAGATTTAGCCTTAATTATGTTTTGTTAGTAATAGGAAACACTCCAAATATGTGCTAAATTGGATTATGAATCATTTCTTAAGTCAAAATTATGTTTAATTGAGAAATTTAAATGGAAAAAATACTTTGATTTAGATCAAGAAAGATTTATAAGGTAACATTGCGCCAGTAATTCAAAAATTACTAAATGGCTTTTAAGGTTTGTAACCATGTTTGTTAAGATAATAAGTTAGAGCCAGTGTAAGACTTTTTTTTAAATTTACTCGATTCATGTCGAAGTGCGCACAGGTCAGGAACAATGTTTGTTTTTCAACCCTGGTCCTTAAAGATTTTTAAGATTTTCATACAAAGGTAGAACTTATACGTTAAATACGCTCAATCGACATTGAAAAGTTTTTTAGTAGAAATCAAAAACTAAATCTAACAGAGCATCAGAGAGACGGCTCACTGCGGTCAATCCGTCTGTTAAAGTTCATTTTTTTCTTTCGAAATACAAAAGAAATTTAGTTTACAATGAATTTTTCTTAATTAGTTAAATTTAACTAAGCATCAAAATCTTGCAAAAAAAAAATTAATTAACTCTATAAATAGAAGTATCAAATTTATGAAATATTTAATTAGATTTATTCAGATTAAATTCTAAAAAATTAAGTGTTTCATTTATTTTTTATCCAACAGTCATTACGAGACGATCTGGATCGCAATATAAAAGGATTGTCAGATTTCAAAATAGTTATGCAAACAATTAGTACAATACAAACAACGACAATGACAATGGAACTAAGAATTAAGGAAATACAAGAGACGTATAATGTGCTTGAGGAACATTCTATCAAGGTATCTTTAGTGTGTCGTTTAACACAAATAATAATAATCAAATACACAAAAGCAAAATTAAGAAATATTTAGTTTAAAATAACAATATAAAATTCAAAATGGAAATAGATATCTGAGATAAATTTGTTCACACAATAAAAGTAAAAAAAAAGATGAAGAATTTGTGAGATGAAAATGAAAATATTTGCTTTTCTCTGTATAACCAGTTTTATATTGTATTTCAGACCATTTATCATACTGTAAAATAAATTTATATATATATTGGTAGCTTGTTTTTAGGGAATATTGCTAAATGATTCTTATTCCACTTCAAAATTATCGTCAGATTTAAATGTTTTGTCTCTTCTCGAAACAGTAAAAGAAAAAACTAGTTAAAATACGACAAGAGGACTGATATTGTCCGTCCATCTTTCGGTTTAAATATAAAATGATGCGTCATCGCGAGTATAAGCCCAAACCGGACTTGCATTTAGCAGACTAAATCATGTGCTCCTTTTAATTGTTTTTATCATGAATCTACCTCCCAAAGTTAACTGCATTATTTTGATCTTAAGCTTTGAAATTTATATAGCTTTGTTAATGCGCTTTCATGACATCAGAATCATTTCGGTTCCTAATTTTTTAGTGTTATACGTGAATGAATTGAGAAAATAAGTCGTAAATCCTTTTGTATTTGATTAATGATTTCGTTCAAGCAAATTTTCTATTTGATTTGATGTGCGTTTTAATTGCTACGTGTTTGTATTTGTGTGTGTGTGTACAAAAAAAAAAGCTTATCTTCATAGGTCACCTGATACACAAAAATCTCTTATTTATTTTGATGAGCACAAAAATGCTTCTAATATCGATTTACCAATCAACATTAATTCATCTATTTTTTTTTTTGTTGTGTGATCATTTTTCTCTTACTAATTTTTTATGTGTTTTTTTTCGTTTTTTGATTTCTGGTACAAATTTATCATGTTTTTTTTGTTGTTCTAATACAGTTCCCATATGGTGACATTTTAATGTCTTATCATCTGGAACGTCGATGGAAAAATCTATTTAATTCGGCGTTTTATCGACAAACAACATTGGAGCCAACCAAAATGAAATTTGCAGAGATGACATTTAATGAAATCAATATGTTTTGTGATGAGGTAAGATGATGAATTTTATGTTATTTTTATACTTAAAAGGTGATTTGAGAATATCACTAAGTGTATTAAATGTTCATATGATATCAATTGTCATTGCGAATAAATTATTTTTATTGAAATAGAAAAATGTTATTCATATTCATTCATGTTAGTTTAAGAAAATACAATTTCAATTGGGTCACAAAGTTTTTACAACAATGTATTTTTTTAGTTGCCAGTCTCGCTGAAATTTAGACGACAAATGAAACAATTCCAAAAAAAAAATTTCCTGCAAACGCACTTCATAAATATTTAAAATATTTTAACGTAAAAATGTCTTTAAAAAAATTACCATCCATGGTAAATTCTCTCTCTCTTTTACATTTTTTTATGCATAAAATGGTTAAAATATGCAAATGAACAAACATATCTAATTGTTTTTGTTTGCCCATGCATACAAAGGATTATGTTAAATAACATGTGAAGTAAACCCATTTCATATTAACACCAACCAGTGTATTTCAATTATACTTTTAAGCATATTTCCCGTTCATTTATAAAAAATTACGACTCTTCTGGAAATACTTATGACCCGTTTGTCTGTCTGTGGCACACTTGTACAAGAAGTTTGTATAAAAATTTAGAATTTTTAAAAAACAACATAGAAATACCGAAAACCCGTCAAAATTTTAAAATGCGCTCGAGTATATCATTCAGGATCCCGTTCTTCATTTTTCTTTATTTTAACAGTCATACTGGAAAATTATAGAGATGGAAATTTGTTAACATTTATTTATTGTATCTCACAAATTCAGGTTACCGACCATGATAATCAGACAATGAAAAGAAAATACACAATTATGTTCTTGATAAATTAATTTTTTTTAAATGCGGTTTGACCTTAGAGATTTGATGTAATATTTTTTTGTTTAATTTAAATTTTTTAGTTAAATGAATTTGTAACTGAATTCAGAGAAAATGGTCCGGGTAGTGTTGATCATGATATGGACAAAGGAATTATGTTGATGAAAAAATATGAAGGTGATTTTGAAGAGTTGGAAAAGCGTCGTTTGCAATTAGGTAAGTTTTTTTTTTTGAAAAAAATGTATTTGATTTTATCAGAATTTTTCTCTTTTGTACGATTAACAGTAATGGATGAAAAGTTATTTGATATACCGTTGGCAGATTACACTGAATTCTTACAATGCAAAAGTGAATTTGAAGGGATGCATCATGTAAGTTGATCTCAACTCTCACTCTTAAGAGTTAAATAAATTTATTTTTACTTTTAATTAATTTTTTTTCCAACAACAATCACTCTAAACAAAATAAAATTTAAAAAAATTCTTGTTATTTTTCAAATTCAATGGAATTCGTTTAACATGAAAATGAATATTTATTTATGTTTTTACCACACCGACTTAAATTTCCTTAAAGATATACGCTTTAATGGGGTATAAAGATATTTCATTTTATATTTTCAAGTATTTCAAGTTAAGGTCCAAATTAAACTGTCGTAAAATTTCAAAAATTATTTTAAACTAGAATACGCTGGCATATATTTTTTTTTATCCTGTGTAATTTTTTTTGATTTTTTTATACAAATTATTGCTTGAAACTTCATATAACAAAATGTTTGAAAAAAAAGTACAGGAATGGTGAAACTTTTCCACTTATATTCTATTTGGGTTTGATTTTTTTTTGTCTTTGGCTAGATATTTATTTTCCTACAATATTTTTTAAAATTTTTATGTTACGTTGAGATACTAAAAAGTGAAGTAGATATCGTTTTAAATGTGGTTTGGCTTTTCAACTAGTTGTGAATGGTTTGTTTGGTGATACTACAAATTCTCAAACACACCAGTATTTTATTTATTTGTGTTTTTATATTGAAAATGCCATATTAGAAGGAGTTCGACTAGAAATTTAGTTTCATTCCGAAGAAAATTTCAGGGGCTTATGTAGAAGAGAATCTTAAAGTTTGCAGTTTGATTCGCAATTCTACCATGAAATACATTCAATTCAAAAATCATTCAATTCTCTAATTTTGGTGGTGACGACTTAAATAGCTTTCTTTTTAATTTTAATCTGAAAGGTGAATAATTGATTTTCAGATTAAAATTCTAAAATGAGATTAAGGGTAGCTTGCCAATAACATTTTAAGAAACATATTCTTTTTTCGAACCATGATGCAAACAATGAAGTTCCACAATAATCACTAAAATGTGCTCAATCACAAGATTTATCGTTAGTGTTTCATTAATTTCTTTTTTATTTTATATTATCCTTTCCCTTATTTAATCTATTAATTTTTTCTTTCTATTTGCTTTTTTCAGATCTATGACTTGTATAAAGAGCAAAAACAAGCAAGAGAAACTTGGTCTAAAACTTTATGGATTAATTTAAATCCCCAAGCATTAATTGATGGTATTGAGGACTTTATCAAAGAGTTTAAAAAATTTCCTAAAGTGGTGAGTTAAGAATAGATTTCATTTGAATTGGATTTTATTTATAGTGTACCGATTAAATTTTTTTTTCCTTTAGTTTCAATACTACAATTTTTTACTCTTTTTTTTAATGTTTTTTATTTCTTAATCAAGGTTCGTGATCTGGAAATTGCAAAAATTCTTGATACGAAAATGAAACAATTTAAAAATACAGTGCCACTGATGGTCAGCTTGAAGAATGAAGCACTGCGAGAACGTCACTGGAAAATGTTGATGGAGAAGACTGGTCAATACTTTGATATGGCACCAGATCAATTTACATTGGAAAACATGTTTGCAATGGAATTACATCGATTCTCGGATATAACTGATGAAATTATCAACAATGCCGTCAAAGAATTGATGTTAGATAAAGGATTGAAAAAGGTGATTGCTGCATGGGATTGTGTTTATTTTACTGTACAGAAACATTTTAAAGCTGGAAATGATAGAGGGTGAGTTTAAAATATTATTTTATTTCGAAAGTTACAAAATGCCGTGAGCATTATAAATTTATTTTTATTTTAATAATAAAATATTAAAAACTAAAAAAAAGGTTTATAATTCTTTTTTTATTTCAGCTACATATTGGGATCTGTCGAAGAAATCAATAGCATGTTGGATGATAATCTGATGAGTTTACAATCGATGGCAGCATCACAGTAAGATCATTAATAAAAAAAAATCAAATTCCTCCTTTTTTTATTAAAATTTAACATATTAGATTTGTTGGTCCATTTCTGGGGCTTGTAAAAACATGGGAACGTCGCCTCGCTCAATTGTCTTTAATAATTGATAAATGGACTACGACGCAACGTAAATGGATGTATCTTGAAGGTGTTTTCATTGGAAGTGATATTAGAACCCAATTGCCTGAAGAAGCTGCTAAATTCGATGTTATTCATATTCATTTTAACAATGTTAGTTCATTTCGATCAAAACTTTTTTTAGAGTTAAGGTCAAAATTGTAAAAATCACTAAAATAAATGGAATACGTAAGAAAAGTGCACTATTACAAACGGTTTGTCGTTGCCACGTTTATATTCGTTGATCCAGAATGTTTCATTGAAATAAAAATAGTCAAAAAAAAACTGAATCCCATCGAAATGCACTTTTCTTAACTATCTAGTGGTTGCAATTTCTATTTTTTTTTAATTTAATAGATAAGATTATGTGATTCAATTTAATTAATGTCTGATTTCTTTGTTGTCTTATCTTTTGTATCAAAAAATTTCAATTTTCTTTGTAATTTTAAAAACTATTTCTTTCTTTTCATGTGCCATGCTTTAAATATAATAATTTAGATAATGAAAGAAGTAATCGAGAATTCGAAAGTCATTGACGTTTGTTTGGTTGAAAATCGTTTACAAGAATTCAAAGAATTAATAAGTGGCATGGACAACTGTCAAAAATCCTTAACTGATTATTTGGAGTCCAAAAGAAGAATTTTTCCAAGGTAACGAAATATTTCTGTTCATTTAAAATAACAAAATAATGGTTCGCGTAACAAACCTCATTCAATTCTTCTCCTTCTTTTTTCTTTTAAATACCTTTGATAGATTTTATTTCATTTCAACGGAAGAGTTGTTATCAATTCTAGGAAATACAGAACCTGGTGCTGTTCAAGAACACATGATAAAAGTAAGACAAAATATTGAAAATAAATTACATTTTCTTCATCAAATAATAATATTTTTTTTAACTAATTGTCTTAATTCCTTTTTATTCTCGTTATACATTTTTTCACAACAATATTAATTTCAATTGGACTTTTCGATTTGGTTTCGGTTTTTTTATTTGTAAAATTAAATCATATGCAAATGATGAACAGATGTTTGACAATATTAAAATGCTACAGTTATCAAAAGATCCAGCAAATCGTCCAATTGCAATAGCAATGATTTCAAGTGAAGGAGAAATAATGGAGTTTAGAAATAATGGTTGAGTAATTTTTACTTTTTCTAATTTTTTTTCTCATTTTAATTAAATGTTATACAGTTTTGTTTGAAATGTACAAAAACGCTTTCAAATTTTACCTTTTTTTTTGAAATAACTAAAAATTGTTTCAATTTTGTAGAAACTTCACAGAGGTGCTTTATTATACATCAATTTAAAATTAATAAAATTTTCGTTGAAATTATATTTTTCAGCAATTTTAACTCGTGGAAACTTTTTTCACAGTTAACATAAATTTATTTTTATTAAATTAAATTTTTGTTGCAAGATTCTTTTTATCTCATACCGTTTTCATTTTGATTTCAAATCAAATAATTTTTAAAATGGAAATTTTTTCTATGAAGAAAAATAAAAAAAAAATATTTCCTTGTTTTCTAATAAAAAAATATCTGTAATAAATATTTTTATTAATATTTTTTTTTTATTTTAATCCGTTTTTAGTATACACTGAAGGTCGAGTTGAGAATTGGATGAATGATGTTTTAGATGAAATGAGGAAAACGAATTGTTTCATAACAAAAAAAGCGATTTACGACTATGGAAAAGAACGACAAAGGCCACGGTATTATTATTATTTTTTATTTAAAAACGAAAACATAACTCGCTTTAAGCAACGAATTATATTAAAAAAAAAAAGAAAGATAATAGGAAGAATTTATTTATCCAACAAGATTTATTGAAATTGGAATTCAAAACAATTAAAGAATTTTTCTTTGTTTCTTTTGTATAATATTTTCCAATTCAGCACTGATTGGATTATGTTGTATCAGGGTATGGTGTGCCTGGCTGGTAATCAAGCATGGTGGACAGCTGAAGTAGAAGAAGTGTTTCGTAAAATCAAATTGGGAAATAAACGTGCAATGAAAGAATTTCTTGAATCACAAAACCGACAATTAGACGATTTGGTGAACAAAGTACGATCTGAATTGTCAAATAATGATAGGTTAAAATTTAAAACAATTGCAACAATTGATGTGCATGCAAGAGATATTATTGAAGCATTTGTGAAAAATAGTGTGTTAGATTCACAGGATTTCGGCTGGGAAAGTCAACTTCGATTTTATTGGGTAAAAGAGGCAGATAATTTACACATTTTACAATGCACTGGTCGATTTGATTACGGATATGAGTACATGGGGTTAAATGGTCGATTAGTTATCACACCGTTAACAGATCGTATCTATTTGACACTCACTCAAGCATTGACAATGAATTTAGGTGGGGCACCAGCAGGTAAATTTACTTGATTTAGAAATAAAAATTCATTATTCTAGAATTGAAACATAATTTCAGGTCCTGCTGGTACCGGCAAAACTGAAACAACAAAAGATTTAGCAAAAGCAATGGCTTTGTTATGTATCGTCACAAATTGTGGTGAAGGAATGGACTATCGTGCAATTGGCACGGTATTATCAGGATTAGCACAGTGTGGGGCCTGGGGGTGCTTTGATGAATTTAATCGAATTGATATTTCAGTTCTCAGTGTGATTTCAACACAATTACAAACCATCAGGAATGCTTTAGTGGCTAAAGTGGAAACATTTTTGGTATAACATTTTTTTTTTTTTAATTTTAATTTTATGATTTCATGTCTTGATAATTAAAGTTTGGAGACGTTTATATAAAAATCGATCGAAAAGTGGGTGTTTTCATTACAATGAATCCTGGTTATGCTGGACGAACGGAACTGCCAGAGTCTGTGAAAGCACTTTTCCGTCCAGTAACTTGCATTATGCCAGATCTCGAACTAATTTGCCTAATTTCCCTATTTTCCGATGGATTTGCAACTGCAAAAATATTAGCTAAAAAAATGACAGTACTTTATAAACTAGCAAAAGAACAACTTTCAAAACAATTTCATTATGATTGGGGATTGCGCTCGTTAAATTCTGTTCTAAGGATGGCTGGAGTTGTGAAACGTGCTTCAAGTGACACCCCTGAAAATGTCGTTTTAATGCGTGTATTGCGAGACATGAATTTCCCAAAATTTGTCTTTGATGATGTTCCATTGTTTCTCGGTCTATTGAAGGTTTGTGTACACAATTTTCATTTGATTGCATCAAATCTTAAATTTCGGTTATAAATTAAATGTGAAATTTATGTATTTTTAGGATTTATTCCCAGGTGTCGATTGTCCACGTATTGGTTATCCTGATTTTAATTCTGCTGTCAAACAAGTACTCGAACAAGATAATATGATTTTGTTGCCAGATCAAATGGATAAGATTCTACAATTGTATGAAACTATGATGACGCGGCATTGTACAATGATTGTGGGACCAAGTGGTGGCGGTAAAACAGGTATATTAAAATTTGAAATTTCCTTCATTTAAATCCTATTCTTTGTCAAAAATTGCATTTTTCTGACAAAATACCATTTTATTTTATTTTTTATAGTTGTATTAAGCACATTGATCAAAGCACAAACACTGATGGGACTGCCAACAAAATGTACAACTTTGAACCCAAAGGTATTAACAATTTTAATTGACTTCACTTGTGTTTTCACATGATTCCAATCGGAAACTTTCAATCAAATATAAAACATTTCAATTCTTTCATTTAGTTTTTTTTCAACAAACAAAATACAAAATTGAAATGAGTGTATGATGAAAAAGTTTTATACTGTATTTTAACATCACGATATATAAGTTTTATCTTCTCTTGATACTAAAAAGACTTTCTACCATAATTTCTTAGTCTTGAAATCTACTTTTTTCAGAGTATGTGCCTTTAGTTTTCTCAAATCTCGATTCTTATATCAATGAGTACATTTTCGTATTTCGTATTTCTTTTTTCTTTATTCTTTATCATCAATTTCTTGTCTGAATCCCGTCTATTCATCCACTTTAATTTATCTTAACTCTAAATCGAATTTAAAAAAAGTTTTTTTAGTGCATTTCGCGTCGGTTAATGGCACAAAGCGTGAAATTTTTCAAAATCGTGGAAAATCACGGAAATTAAGAAAATTGCGGAATTTTGTAAATAGTAAATTTTTGCCAAAATGGCTGAATCCTTTTTATTATAGGTATGCACTTGTTTATATCACTCTGGATCACGTTCTATATTTTTTTATATTTTTGATCATAGTCATTAAAAATTTTTGTTAACTTCTTCTTATCAGTATAAACTATTAAATTTTGTATATAAAGTTCTTTCTTTTTTTTCTTATCGTTCTTCTATTTTTTCTATTAAAAATCATCATCAATTTAAAGGCATGTACAGTAGTTGAGTTGTATGGATATTTGGATCCCAAGACTAGAGACTGGATCGATGGACTTTTTTCAAATATTTTTCGTGAAATGAACAAACCAACAACAATTGATGTGAGTAAAATTAAATTAAAATCTGATTTTATTTTCAAACCTAAAAATTATTTTTTTTAACTAAAATATTTGTTTTACTAATAGGAGAGACGCTATATTTGTTTTGATGGTGATGTTGACGCATTATGGATTGAAAATATGAATTCTGTGATGGATGATAACAAATTATTGACTTTAGCGAATGGAGAACGCATACGATTGAATAATTACTGCGCTCTGTTATTTGAGGTATAATATTATTTTTATTTATTGAAAATGAAATGAAAAATATTAATAATTAATAAATTTCGAGGTTGGTGATTTGGCGTATGCATCTCCCGCGACAGTAAGTCGTGCTGGAATGGTTTATGTCGATCCAAAGAATTTGGGTTACATTCCAATTTGGCAACGATGGTTCAACACTCGACATTCAGATGAATTTGAGATATTAGATCAACTTTTCAATCAATTTATTCCAAGTTCCATGGAATTCATACATGAAGGTGTTAATGGTTCAAATCAAGAAGAACCTTTAGATATAGTTATAGCTCAATCATCTCTCAATATGATAACACAATTTTGTCACATGTATGATGCGTTACTGCCATTAGCTCATTCTGACTCTGAACAAAATATTGATATGGTAATAAACACAGATGTTGTTAGTGCACAATTTTTACTTGTAAGTTTAATATGAAGTGTCATCCTCTTTTTTTGTGTCTAATTTTTTTGTACTAATTGATGCAAATATTTATTCATAAACAGTGTCTTTATGGGTCACTTGGTGCTACATTGATGGATAATGCTCGCATACGTTTTGATGAATTTGTCAAAGCTATAGCTGGTATGCCGTTAGTCGAGGATAGTAGAGAAAAGCCTGCGGCGTCATATCAATTTCCAACATGTAAACCAACGTTGTATGACTACACATTTGACAAAGATAAAATGGTGTGGATCGCATGGGAATGGCTTGTTCCAAATTATACACACAACCGTGAATTAAATATCTATGACATTTTAGTTCCAACAATTGATACATTGCGTACAGAATGGTTATTGCAATTAATGAACTCGGTAAATATTTTTGTGTATTGATATAAATTGGGTTGCAATCAAAAAGTGGTTTTAATTAAGTTGTTGTTTTGATTTTTGGTTGTTCGTTGGATTTTAATCGTATTAAAATGTCAAAATTTATTATTTTTAGATTTCACATTCAGTTTTGTTAGTGGGTGATGCTGGCACATCAAAAACTGCAGTTATTTCACATTTTCTTAAGAATTTGAATCCAAAAATTTATGTAAGTTAAAAGGAATTGTGATGATATTAATTGCTGTTTCATTTAAAAAATAAATATTTTCATAGCAACTTCTTAACATTAATTTCTCATCCCGAACCACGTCACTTGATGTGCAAAAAACGATTGAAACTGCTGTTGAAAAACGCACCAAGGACGTTTATGGTCCACCAGTTGGAAAAAAATTAAATATATTTATTGATGATATGAACATGCCATGCTTAGATGATTACGGAACACAACAGCCAATTGCTTTACTGAAACAATTAATTCAATATGGAGGAATGTACGATCGAAGGAACGAACTAGCATGGCAGTCATACAAGGATTTTGGTTTGTTTAAATAAACATAAAAAAAATCACATTTAATATTTAAAATTTATTTTTTTCACTTTCACAGCTTTCTTAGCTGCAATGGGTCGTACGGGAGGTGGTCGCAATGAAGTTGATCGCAGATTTATTTCAATGTTTTCCGTGCTTTACATTCCTCTTCCATCCGATTCCGCAATTCTTCATATATTTTCTTCCATTTTAAAAGGACATTTATCAATTTTTCCACCTGAATTCGGAAATACCGTTGACACTGTGACACAAATGACCTTGAATATTTTTAAAGTGATTGTGGAGAAACTTCCTCCAACACCATCGAAATTTCATTATATCTTCAATTTGAAGGATTTAACTCGAATCTTTTGTGGCATGTTACAAGTAGATCCAATTTTCTTTAAAGAAGTTCGTCAATTGGTGAGAGTGTGGCGAAATGAATTTTCACGAGTAATTTGTGATCGTTTAGTTACTGCTGATGATCAGAGATTATTGTATGATTTAATTTATAGTGAAATTAAAGAAAATTTTAATGAACTTGAAGAGAATTCAAGTAAAGAAGTTGTCAATATCAAAGCTAAACTTAATTCTGAAAGCATTTCAAGATTGTCGGATTTTGATTATATCATGAGAGATCCAATTTTATTTGGAGACTATCGTAATTCGTTAAATGAGGACGATGGCCGATTCTATGAAGATTTGCTGGATTATGAAGCTGTTTATTTTTTATTTCAAGAGATATTGGAAGAATATAATACTAGAAAGTCTCGAATGAGCCTCGTTTTGTTCGAGGATTGCCTAGAACACTTGACCCGACTTCATCGGAATTTGCGACTACATCGTGGTCATGTTCTCTTAATTGGTGTTGGTGGATCAGGAAAACAATCTGTAACCAGATTAGCTACTTTTGCAGCTAATTGTGATTTATTTGAAATCCAACTAAGTAAAGGATATAATGAGCATACATTTAAAGAGGATTTAAAACATTTGTACAATAACATTGGAGTGCGGAATAAACGAACTGTTTTTATGTTCACCGATGCACAGGTAATTTAATCATCTTTTCACATATATCATTTTTGCAATTAAATGAAAATACAGTATACTTTCTCGTATTTCTCCCTCTCATATTTCTTCCCTCCCGTATTTCTCCTGATTTCAAATTTGACAACCTCTCATATTTCTTCAAAAAAAGAAATATGGGAGGTTGTCATTGAACAATTAACAGAAAAAATGTAGTCAGAATCGCGAAACTTCCAAATAAAAATAATAAATAAATTTATGTTCACTTTATTTCAACGTCATTTTTTTGTAAAATCAATATGATATAACAATATGAAGTCCAAATTTTACCACTTGAATAAAAAATTATCATTGAAAATTCAAAGATTTCATTGAAATTCCCATATTTCTCTTTATTCCCATATTTCTTCAAGCCGATCCCCGAGGTGGAGAAATATGAGAGGGGATACTGTAAATGTAAAATATAAAAATCAACGAAAAATTGTATGCAGCAAAAATTACCATTCACACCACATTCAGATACACACACTCACAAAAATTTTAATCTTATTAGTTTTTCAACACATATCGCAACAACTACTGCAATAGATTTTAATTTTATATTTATTTATACATACACACATTTGGTAATATTTAAACAATTTATTAGCTGGATATAACAATTAAATATTTTAATTTAATTTACACAAAATTTACACGTTCACACACACGCATCCTCACACAGTACAGGGAAAATTAAACTTTTTTAATTGAAACAGATTGCCAAAGAAGGATTTTTGGAATTCATAAATAATATTTTGACGGTTGGAGTTGTGCCAGCATTATTTAGTGACGATGAAAAAGATACCATAATTGGACAGTGTAGAAATGCTGCCAAAGCGGCTGGGTTTTCTGTTGGAAGGTTAGTTAGTGTTTACTTCATATGAAAGTTTTTTTTTGTACTATCAAAATTAATTTATTTAATGAGCTCAGTGTTAATTTATTTGGACAGAAATAAAAATTTTGTGTTTTAAGTGCAACTCTCATCGTTTTGAAAAAAAAAACCGTAAAAATTTTTAAAACCGTCGGACTTTCCAAAACGGTGGAATGTTTGAAATATCGGAAAATCGTAGAATCGCAAAAAATCGCAATAAAAAACTAATTTTGGGAGCGCGGATTAAAAAAATCATACTTTTAAAAAAATACTATGGAATTTCCAAAAGTCGCGGAAAAGCGAGGAATAATCCAAAATCGGGAAAAACTCATAAACAGAGTGCTTAAAGTGATATCTGTGCTCATTGTTCTTAAGGACAAATTTTCTATGTAATAGAGTATTCTTCAATCTTCTATTCTATCTAAATGCGTACGTGTTTGTTGTAAACGATGACGTTTTTACTGTAACTGTTAAGTTTATTTAGATTGGATTTTTTCTTGATCAAAGATAATGTTTTTCAATTTTCTTTTTTTAAAGAAACGATATTTGGAGTTACTTCTTGGAAAATTGTGCCAAAAACTTACATGTCGTTCTTTGTATGTCACCCATTGGTGATGTCCTTCGTAATCGTTGTCGCAGTTTTCCTGGTCTCGTAAGTAATACAACAATCGATTGGGTGTTTCCATGGCCCGATGAAGCATTATTTGCCGTTGCAAAGACATTCCTATCTGGCCATTCAAAAATACCGCAAATTCATAGAGAACCAGTGATTAGCCATGTGGTGCACGTACATAACTCAATTAAATTTTATAGTGCTGAATTTTTACAAAAAATGAGACGTAAAAATTTTGTTACACCAAAACATTATCTTGACTATATTAATACATATATCAAGTTAATTGGTGAGTATTATAAAAGTCTGATATGCCATTTTTTTTCTTTTCTGTTTCTGTAAAGTGAGATTTTTATTACTTTTTGTATTCATTAGAGTGATCAAAAAAAAATTTTTTTTTCATGAAACTTTAAGCATCTTCTTTAAACAGAGACACAAAAAAGCCATCCTAACATTTATCGGCATCATTATTAATAATTGTTAGTAGTAAATTGTTCAAGACAAATTAAAATAAATTTTTATTAACGACTCTCATTTTCATTCTTTAGTTGTTTTTTTTTGTAAAAATCCGATTAAAACTGTGGCTGTTAACTTTCTTTCTTAATTTTCTTTTATTCTTAATATTTTCTCTGCATTTTTCATTTAGATGAACGCCATGCTTTTATCGCCATACAATGTCTTCACTTATCAGATGGCATTAAAAAAATAGACGATGCATCTGTGCAAATTGACGTGTTACGAATTGAAGTGGAAGCACAACGCAAAGATGTTCTTATTGCAGCAACAGAATGTGAAAAAATGCTTCAAGGCATCGAACAATGTATGAGTTGCTCATTTATTTTTCTTCTTTGCATTTCATTCCAACAAAATGCATTATTTTTTTTGTTTTATCATATTATTAAGTACACAAAGGACGATAATTAAAAGCTTTTTGTAAAACGTTTGTATAACTGCCTCATTATCGCATTTTATAATTATCACATTTATTCTCCATTATTCTTGTTCATAAATAATTGTTATATTTCTAGTTTTTTTTTGTATTATTTTCATTACAGCAACTGAAATCACAAATAAGAAAAAACAACAGGCCTCTGCTCAATCTGCCGAAGTGGAAGTTCAAAGTAAACAAATTGCAACGGAAAAAACTGAAGCGGAAATTGCACTTTCAGAGGCATTGCCTGCACTTGAGGAAGCACGCAAAGCACTTGACAAACTAAACAAATCTGATTTAGCGGAAATTCGGGCGTTTACTACTCCACCTCTGGCTGTACAGGTATTTTATTATAATTTTCATTCATTATCACATTTTATATGAATTCAGAGAGAAATCAACGCTGTATGTCAGGAAATTTAATTAAAATATTTATTGTTTTGCATTAGTGCACTTCTGTCTTTCTATATTCCTTGCACTTTATCATACTTAGCACATTTCCTGTCAATTTGAAAAAAAAATGGTTTACCGTGCCGTCCGTCTGTTTGTCTATTCTCTGGAAAACAAAAAGCTCATTCGTGCCAAATCTTCATCAAAAATTATGAAACTGATATTTGGAAATGCGCATAAGTATTTCGGCTATGAAAACGTTTTATAATTTTTGTTTTTTTTTCATGACAAATAATCATTAGACAGTTTGTGAGTGCATTTGCATTATGAAAGGATTTAAGGACTATAATTGGAAGGTAGCAAAACAAATGTTGGTCGACGTAAACTTTGTTAAAGATTTGAAAGGACTTAATCCTGATATAATTCCAAGCAAATCTGTAAATTTAATTAAAGCACACATGAAGGTACGTGTCATTATTGAAATACATAGTAGTAGGATTTAAAACAAAATTAAATATTTATTTTTTTATTAGAAATGTCCTGAACTGGATAAAATGAAAGAAATTTCAAAAGCCGGTAATGGTCTTTTAATATTCGTTAAAGCCGTGCTCGGATATTGTGATGTTTATAAGGAAGTTCGACCAAAAAAAGAACGTGTTGCATTTTTAGAGAAAGAACTCGAATCACAAATATCACTTTTAGAGAAATTAACAATCGAAATCAGTAAACTCACAAAACAACTGGAAGATTTAAATGATAAATTGAATAAATCTCTCGCTAGAAAAGCTGAACTTCAATCTTTACTGGAACAAGCAGAACAACGACTTGTAAGTTAAAATTTAAAATCAAAAACGTATTTTCTCATTTTCATTTATTTTAACAGCAAGCTGCTGATAAACTGATTGTAGGTCTCTTTTCGGAAAAAGATCGTTGGACCATCGACCTGCAAAATCTTGGAGTTGAACAATCAAATTTGATAGGAACGTGTTTGATTTGTGCTTCATTTTTAGCATATACTGGAGCATTTTCATGGGATTTCAGGAAAACAATGATTTACCAAGATTGGCTTGAAGACATTAAGTCAAAGGACATTCCTGTAACACTTCCAATTAAATTTGAGGATATATTGAGTGATGATGTTCAAATTAGTACATGGAATTCACAAGGTCTGCCACCAGATGAATTTTCAATTCAAAATGGAATTTTAACATCACGTGCATCTCGATTTCCACTTTGCATTGATCCACAACAGCAAGCACTACCATGGATCAAGAAGAAAGAATTTGAAAATGGATTGAAAATTTTATCATTTTCGGATCAGGATTTTCAAAGACAGCTTGAAATGTCAATTCAATCTGGAAATCCAGTTTTATTCCAGGATGTTGATGATTATATTGATCCTATGATTGATAATATCCTTGAAAAGAATATCAAAGTTGTATCTGGACAGTCGTATTTAATGTTGGGTGATCGAGAAATTGAATTTAATCCAAATTTCCGAATATATCTCACAACAAAGTTAGCAAATCCTACTTTTGATCCTTCAGTGTATGCAAAAGCGATGGTTATAAATTATTCTGTCACCGAATCTGGATTAGAAGATCAACTTCTAAGTGTTGTTGTGAGAACTGAACGTCCCGATCTAGAGGATATGCGAGAAAATTTAATTTCTGAAAATTCGATTAACAAGAATTTATTACAAAAACTCGAAGATTCGCTTTTACATGAATTGACATCAAATACTGGTAATATGCTTGATAACACCGAACTTGTTACTACTTTGGAAAATACTAAAACAAAAGCATCTGAAATTCTGGAAAAATTAGCACTTGCCCAAGTGACATCGAAAGAAATTGAAGTCCTCCGTGATGGTTATCGCAGTGTCTCAAAAAGAGGTGCAATTTTATTTTTCGTTTTATCAGATTTGGCTCTTGTTGACACCATGTATCAATATTCACTGCATTCATTTCTTGTTGTTTTTACATATTCTCTAAGGAAAGCAATTCCAGATATCATTCTCTCAAAACGATTAACGAACATCATTGAGACATTAACAAAAAATATTTATGAATATGGATGTACTGGAATATTTGAAAGACACAAATTGTTGTTTTCATTTCAAATTACAACAAGATTACAACAAAGTGTGGGATTGATTACACAAAAATACTTGGATTTCTTTATAAAAGGGTCGATTAGCATCGAAAAAAGTTCAGAGAAAGTTCCTTGTAGTTGGTTGACTTCTAAACAATGGGATGATATTACAAAATTAACGAATGACTTCCCAGATACTTTTGGAGGATTGTCTGAACATATTGAAAGGAATATGGATGAATGGACGTCTTGGTATGAATTGGAAGCACCCGAAGAAATGCCATGTCCTGGAAATTTCAGTGAAAAAATGAAGTATTTCGATGTAGGTATACAAATCCACATTTAATTGAAGAAGCTTGAGTTCGTTAATTTCAAAAAGCTCTTATAAACTTAAATTTGTCCAAAGTGACCAGATATTTCTCATTTTATTAATTTTCTTTCCATAGAACCTCATGTTGATCCGCTGTTTTCGCATGGATCGTGTTTATCGTGCCACCAATTTATACATTTCGAATATAATGGGTGAACGTTTCATTATGCCACCTGTCGTCAGTCTAAATGAAATTTACGAACAAACAAATTCAAATATTCCAGTTGTTTTTATTTTGAGTCCCGGATCTGACCCAACAAGTGACTTAATGAAATTAGCAAAGCGATGTAAAATTCTAGACGATAAATTTAAGTACATTTCTCTTGGCCAAGGTCAAGAACAAACAGCATTGAAATTGTTAAATGATGCGACCAAAAATGGATATTGGTTAATCCTCCAAAACGGTCATTTATTAGTGCAGTTTATGAAGGAATTGGAAAAATACCTGGAAAAAATTGAAAATCGTCATGAAAATTTCCGTTTATTTATCACAACTGATTCAACTTCTACATTTCCAATTGGTATGTTACAAATATCATTAAAAGTTGTGACAGAACCGCCAAGTGGATTAAAAATGAATTTAAAAGCATCTGTACACAAATTAACACAAACTGTGTTAGATTCGTGTTCACATACAGCATTTAAACCACTTCTATATGTTTTAACATTTTTCCATGCTGTTGTTCAAGTAAGTAAATATTTTGATTTCTCTTTAGCTCCTCTCGTCACTGTAACGAATCTTGTTTATTATTATTACATTTATCGTATATCCTCATTTAAGGAACGTAGAAAGTATGGAAAATTGGGTTGGAACATCACATATGATTTTAATGAATCTGATTATCAAGTTTGCATACAAATTCTTGGTATATATTTGTCAAAGGCAATAAGCATGAAAGAAACACGTATTCCATGGAATAGTTTGAAATATTTAATTGGGGAGGTAAGTCTCTATATGTTTAGTGTTGCATATTTTCCTTGAATTGAATTTTCTCACATATTCCTTTATAATTTTAACATTAAATTTTCCTTTGAACGGAGAGATAAATTTAAATTAACTTCGTTAAGACAGTAAAATGATGTTTGTATATAATTTTCGATTGAAACTTTATCATTTGAAATATTGCATCTATTATTATTTGATAATTAAATACGTTTCAATTCAATAAACAAAATGTCAAAGTGCATGGTTGTCTAATTTAAGATCAATTACAATTTTAATCAAAATAAACAAAAAAAAACAATTATTTTACCTTTGGTACATTAAGAGAAACGGGTAATTTTGCATATATTTTATTGGAACATTTGAGATAATTTAAGAGGCACGTTATAGTTTTTATGAGATTTTGCCAAATGACAATGATAAACAAATTGATCGACCTTGGCAGCCTCAAGGGATGTTTTTCGGCTGATGATGACTCTGATACGTTTCATGGAAGATTCAGAGCTTAAAAAGTACAGATTCTCTAGCCTTGCAATGTTGTTGGTAACTTCAGTCTAGCGTATATTATCAAACACATATATTATGAAATGTATACCCCACAAAATTTTCTTCTTGCACCTATTTAACATTGCCATAGACTACCTAGAATCATAGTAATTATAAAACATTGTTCACACTTAATTTGATCAGATAATTATATTTGATTTTAAATGCAATTTTATATGACCATTGATTACATTATCTTGAAAACATTTGGGACTCTATTTTGTGTTTTATGTTATAATCTAAAGTGACAAAAAAAAATTTAAAGCGTATTGTAAAACAATTGAAATTTTAATGTTAAAAACCCACTTTTGCATCGCTATTATAGGAAATTTCAATTTAAAATATGTCCCGTCAAAATTTCAATAACAAATAATTTTTTTTTCACTTTATTATTCAAGGTAATGTATGGCGGTCGAGTAATTGACGACTTTGATAGACGAATCGTTCAAACTTACATGGATGAATATATGGGTGATTTTCTCTTTGATCCTCATCAACCATACCATTTTTATCATAATGAATCAGTTGATTACGTTATACCAGAGGCAAGCACACGCCAGGAATTTATTGGTAAAAACTTTTTTCTTTTTCCTTTAAGTATCTCGTTTGGTTAATTAATTAATTAATTTGAATTGCTCTTTCTCTTTCTTGTTTGTTGATTTACACAAAATTCTTAAACACTTGTCTGCATTCGTTATGGTTAATTATTGCTTACATTACAGACTTTGTTGATGAATTACCTCTTTCAAATTCGCCTGAAGTTTTTGGTTTGCATCCAAATGCTGAAATTGGCTATTATACGCAAGCTGTAAAAGAAATGTTACACAATTTGATTGAATTACAGCCACAAACAGGTATGAATATAAATTTGTTGAATTAAATATTTGGCTTTGATTAAATTAGGTGGTTTACACTTATTTTCAAAATTTTTCGTCATCGCCCCCTAGAAAAATAGGTAAATTTTAATAATGAAAGTTGAATAACTATTTTAAGAAGGATCAAAATCCTCCTTCTTATCTCGTTTGAAAGGTCGGACAAAACATTGAAAATTAAATGTGAACTGCCTTATTGTCAATAAAAAAGTTTATTGAATATCGTTGATTTTTTTTTTACATTAAACACAAAATTGGTTCATTTTGTTTTTAAAATTTGATTTATTTTAATTTATGCCGCGACAAATGAAAATCGAAAGTTTTGTCCTAATCCAAGAACATGTTAGATGGGGGGGGCCAAAAAAAAAAAAAAGTTCTTCTTGCAGATTATGTTTTTTAATAGGCAATTTTTTTCAAATAATACTAATAACAGACGTATAATTGCTTACATTTTTAATTAATAGCCTTTTGAGAATGTTTTATGTAAGATTTACAAAGAAATCACTCAGAAATTCATAAAACCAATTTAAAAAAATTTGACCGTTAAAATTTATCGATTTTAAGATTTTACAAAAGGAATTTCAATTGGATTTTTTTGGTTTATTTTGTTTTTTTCAGGCTAATTCACTACAATAACGTTATAATTACTTAAAAATTGTTGAAATTTTCAAAAAAACATGAATTTTCAGTTGAAAATCCTGTTCAAAAAAAATTTTTTTTTTTTATGCCCCACGTCTTTTTTGACTTTTCAAAAGGGGCATCGGACAAAACTTTTAAAATTCATTTGTCGCGGCCTTAATGTTGTATTTTTTAATATTTTCTTTTTTACACTGTAAAACTCCTATGTCTCGCATCATCTCGCAATATTAATTCAAAATGTTAATAGGCCTGTGCACTCAGAAACTTGTTTTCACACACGTTAAAAGAATTTTTTTGTAAAATTTAAAAAAAAAATTTTTTTTTATCAATTTTTTTGCCTCATGCCTGTCTTGCGTTGAGACATGAAAGTTTAATAGCGGTACAAGTTTCGTTTTCTAAGTGTAAATCATAAATAAATAACAAAAAGCTGGTGATGGTAAAATTTCATTATTTCATTAGTTTGAAAATTTCGTTAACTGTATGTTTGTACTTTTTGGTGGTTATTAGTGTTGTGCTTATATCTCTATCTGTATGCTAATAAGAACAAAGTACGTGCTTTTACCACTTTTGTTAACTTTTCAAAATGCTTTCATTACTCACACAAAATCTCGTTATTCACACTATTATCAAAAGATAAAACTTTATTTCATTATCTATCGCTATTTTATACACACACACATACACAAAGTCTGTTTAACTTTGTGTACCGTATATATAAATATTTTATTTTACTGAATTCATTTCACTCTATAAATTCATTCAAGTTTAGCTTTTTGACTGTTTTTATTTAACTAACATTTTGTTTGATGAATCAATTTTCAAGCTGCCAAACGGATTATTAAAAATTCTGGTATGTATGTCAAAATCTATCAATATATAAACCGATTCAATCATTATAGCAAGATCAACATATCAAAATTTTCGGTCATCATCAATTGTCAATGTTTGAATTTCATCTGTTTATAATGAACGAACAACTGATTAATGTTTAATATCTAAATATAGAGAGATATTATTGATATGTGCTTTTAATTTGCGATGAATTAAATATTGACATTGATTTAATTTTTATATTTGTTATTTTAATAGGGATTACTGAAGGTACCTTGACACGTGACGAAATAATTGATAATGTAGCAGATGATATTTTAAAGAAATTACCAAAACAATTTGAAATAATGAAAATTAAAAAAGCATTTCAAATGACAATTACTCCGACTGGAGTGGTTTTACTACAGGAATTGGAACGATTTAATAAGTTACTTGCACGAATTGAACATACTTTGATGCAATTGAGGAAAGCGTTAGCTGGTGAACTCGGAATGGATCCGGTGTTAGATAAAATTGCAAATTCATTGTTTAATGGACAGTTGCCAGATCATTGGAGAAAGTTGGCTCCACAAACGTGTAAGCAATTAGGTGGATGGATTGATCATTTATTGGTAAATTTTCTTTGTGATGGCAATTAATCACTTGAAATTTATGAAAATTTTCATCTAGAAACGAAGTCAACAATATAAATATTGGTCAGTGTCTGGAGAGCCACTTGTTATGTGGTTATCAGGTCTTCATATTCCAGAAAGTTATCTAACAGCCCTCATTCAAGTTGCATGTCGCAAAAATAACTGGTGCTTAGATAGATCAACCCTTTTTTCAACTGTAACTGAATTTACAGATCCCGATGACATTGAAGAGAGACACACATTGGTAAATATCACATAAAAAAAATTAAATTTGAAAAAATGCACATTAAAATATTTTTTTTTTCTAAAGGGATGTTACGTTCATGGCCTATTCCTACAAGGAGCACGCTGGGATATTGAAAATCAAGGTCTCGCACGATCAACACCAAAAATTTTAATTGAACCACTGCCAATTTTATCAATCGTACCCACCGAACTCCATAGACTTAAATTACAAAACACTTTTAAAACACCGATTTACACAACGTCGTTACGCCGGAATGCAATGGGAGTCGGATTGGTGTTTGAAGGTGACCTTAGGACACAAGAGCATCCAAGTCATTGGATATTACAAGGAGTTTGCTTAATTTTAAATGAAGACTAAGAAAAAAACAAATATTTCAAATCTAAGATATATTTTTATACCAAAACTATTCCTTATGCACATAAAATAAAAAAAAAATGAAGCCATGTGCACGTGAGTTGTTTCATTTCCATACATTTCAATTTTGAATATTTTTATTTTCTTCTCTCTCTCTCTATTTTGCTATTATACACCAAAACATACATATAAATGAATACATACATAAATACAGAGAGAATATGAAAAAAAATTACATTCTACATATGAATTCTCTCTTTGTATATGAAACGTCTAAAGATTCTTAAAATAATCGATAACTGATGAATTTTGTTCCAAAGTATCACAAAGTTAAAGAACTCTAGATGATTTTTCGTTTCTTTAGATATTAAATTGTAATTTTAATTTGAATTCAACTTATTTAATTGAAATTGAGTTTACAAATCGTATAAAAATTAGGACACTACACATACAAAGTCATATACATTATGGAAGATAGTGGAATAGATAGTGACGAAAAAGTATTCGGGGTCAAGGTAAGTGAAATTTATATTTAAGAAGCTAATTAATTTTTCATTTTCTAATTAAAAATTTGAATTTCAAACTAGAATATGGAAGAAATTTTATGTAAAACAACCAGTTCAATCGATTATTTGAAATTGTCTTCCACCTTAAATGATGATGAACATATTGTTCAAAAGCAACCAAAGGCAAATTCCAGTATGAAAACCAACGAAAATATTTGTAATGATAAGGTTAATCATATAAATTCGTGTAAAGTATTACAAAGAAAATTGGAAATGAAAGTCGAAAAAGCCAAAAAAAATTATAGTAAAGTGCATGACATCGATGTAAGATTGTAATTTTCTTTTAAAAAACCAAGTCTCAAAGTAATAATTTTTTTAAACTCAATTTCAAAGGATCATGAAAAACGTTCTTCGTCATCACTGATTCCAATCAATAGACTACCAATTCCTAATCGTCCAGAAACGCAGCCACTTGTAGAATACAAATCCGAGAATAGTGATGACGATGATGATGGTCACACATTTTTTCCCATTAAACTTAACACTAGTAATAAGAGAATTGATATGTCTGATACGTTTAGTTTACAGGAAATGACAATCGAAAGTAATACAGAGGATGATGATGATGACGCACAAAATTTAGAATTGAGATTTGCTGATCCAAATGATAATTGGTTAAATAAGTTGAAGACATGGAATTGTTGGTCAAATTGTTAATAAAATGTATAATTTTTTGATTTCATGATGTTTTCGACGAGGTTTTCAGACATCCCAATTATTGATTTTGATTGTAAACAGCGAACACCAAAAATTGAGAAAAAGTACTGATTTCAAAAGTTTTCCAAATTCTTAGCTACAATTTTCTCAACAAACGTTTTGGAAGACTTCGGAAGGTGATGTGTGGAAAGATCTGCTTTCGGACGAAGTATCAAATATATATAATTTTTTTTAAATCAAACGATAAACGCGTCGAAAACACCAGGTTAAATATATTTATCAATTTCTTATCTGTTTTAAGATGATATCTCAGATAATTCATCAACTTGAATTCAAAAATAAAGAAAATTATTTTAATCTTTACATTTTTTTTTATTATCATCTTGTTTCATTTAGAAAAGAAATATAATTATAAAAATATGACCTTACATTTTAAAAAAATTACACAAAGAGTAACACACTTAAATGACATTAAAATTAACATTTAAACTGAAGGAGCGTAACTTACTTCTAAACTTTAAATGTAAACCTAAATTTGAATGACTCTAATTATTTAATTTACTAGAAAATGTTTGAAGAGTTTAATTATGGCAGTTTTGAATCACTTATTTTAATTTTTTTATTTATTTATTTTCATAAATAATTTCTATTTATATAATATTCTATTATTGTAAAATTAATCAAAAAGTATGCCTATTATTGTTATTTTACATTTAAAAAAAGTATGATTGCGGGTAACAATTTTTGTTTGTATATTTTTTTTCATAAAGTATTTTTGTACATGAAGATTTTAACGGTTTTTTTTAAATTAAATCATAATTTAATAAAAAAAATAATATTAAATTTAAATATAATAATTAACAAATAATAATAAGTGGAAATAAAAAGTTTAGGAAAATAATAAAATAAAAAGATTATAAATTTTCAAAATTAAGGGAACAAGTAAAACAAAGAAAAATATAAATTAAAAGGAAAAATACCGTTTCATTCTTCAATAAATTATGTTAAAAGTTTTAATAAAAGGCACAATTTTTCCTTTTACATATTTGAGTCCCTAAGTTATTTAAATATTTTTTATGACATTTTTTTGTTCGTTCGTTCATTTATTTTTTTTTCTTTTCACTTTCTATTAACACTAGATTTTTCCTTTCATCGTCGTGGTGAGTGACTCAATTGTCCGGCTAAAGTACATGATTTACAACAGAATTTGGCATAATATTTGTGATTACAGTATTTTCCGACAACAATTTTAGCGCAATTAGCAAAGAAAGGATTGTCTGTACAATTATCGGGAACAGTAACACCTTGTGTGTGAAAAAAAGGAATTAAATTTTTTTACAAAAATATGAATTTTCGATTCGTACCTTCTACAGTCAAATATTCTTCATGGAATGCCTCACTATACTGATTTCTTGCTAAACATTTATAATATCCAGAATCGGCTCCATCAACATTATACACAATAAGATTTGTTTCTACATATCATTTGATATGATTAAAATCGATTTCATGTATTTTATAATTAAAATTTACCTGTAATTGTAATTCGACTTGATTCTTCGAGTGGTTGTTGATCTTTGTACCAAGTAATTTGAGGAACTGGATAACCATCGGTAGTACAACTAATATTGATGTTACCTCCAACTCCAAACCGTTTTTCGCCATATGGTAAATTAATTGTTGCAATAACGGGTGCTTTGAATTTGAATTTAAAATTAAAGTAAATGTGAAAGTAAAACAAAATTTTTTATATAAAAAGAAAAGCTTCATGCAACATAGCACCCATTTTTATTATGAGGAAAAAGGTTAGTGAAAAATTTAATAACTTACCAGTACTTGGAACTGGGGTAGGTCTAGGACGATATGTCGGTGGCACAAATGGAGGTCTTGTAGGTGTTTCGTCTCTACGATCAATCACATATTGAAGATAGTGTTCATCAGCCGGATCTGTAGCAGATACCGAACCGTATGTCTTCAATGTGATTGAAACTGAGACTGGTTTACCTCCAGAATATGCCTGACATACATATGGACCCAAATCTGATAGTTCCACATTATTAATTTCAAGTGAGAAATCACGTGTCATTTGATAGCGTTCAGAATTAAGAGCAATCATATCAGCACTCTTCCACCATGATACAATTGGTTTTGGATAACCACCAGCTAAGCAACGAAGGGTAGCCGGTTGGTTAAGTGTAACAATTTGTGTCGAATTCTTTTCACCCATTATATAAACATCAGTTGGTTCAGGATCTATGTTAGTGTTTTTTGTTGTTAAATATAGTATAGTTGAAAATTAATAAAATGATTAGATGTAAAAAATTATTAAAGTTAATAAGATTAATTGATAGATATAATTCTACATTCCAAAAAACACCCAATAAAAGTAATTAAATATTTAACAAATGGACATACCTGTAACTGTCAAACTGACTTCTCTTGAGACAGACTCACCAACTCCGTTTGCAGCAACACATACATAAGTACCACTGTCAGTTCGATGAAGTTGAACAATTTGAAGATCACCTTCAGTCGTTAATGCAAAACGGCCTGCATCTGTATTGAGCTGAAAATATTTGATTGTTAAAATAAATTTAAAATTGAATATACTGAAAACATTCTTACAATAACTTCTCCTTTGCTCCATGAGACAGTTGGTGGTGGGAATCCGGTAGCGAAACATCTCAATACTGCAACACCCCCTTCACCAACAGTCTTTTCATTTTCTTCAACTGGAATATCTTCACGTATAATTGGTGGTTTTCTTTCACCAGGTCTTGGCAGAACAGTTGGTCTTGGTCTAAATTCAGTTTCTGGAGATACACAAACAGTACTACAACCAGCAACACAACATTTTGTATCGCCACGACATTCGGCATCACTGTAACATTCACGTTCACATCTTGTATCATTAGCCAACTGTGGACATCTTCCACGCTTGTTTCTATCACGACAAACTGGAACAAATTCAGATCCATATTGAGCTGATGATTGAATATCAACGGCACAATCTTGTTCAGGACCACATTCATAATTACGACATGGATTTTCACATTCGCATCGTTGACATCCCTCTGAATCGTACGACCTTGAAACTCCATATGGACATTGCAAGCGTTGACATTCCTCGTCATGTTGTACACAATTTCGTGAAATCTCATTTTCTTCATCATCTATTAAAATTATAAACATAACATACATAATAAGTTTCAGATTCCAAATATTTTTTAATCGAAGTATGAGAGAAAAGATAAACACCAATGAATTTTGGACTTGAATAACCTTGAATGGTAATGTTTTTTCATGAATGGAAAATTTTTAATGAAATATGAATGTTTGATGATATCCACGACCTTTGAATGATAAATCTTAAATTATTCCGATAGTCTCACACCAATATTTTTTCCATAACTCCCTCAATTTAATATCAAACTTACGACAATGTGCTAAGCATTCCCAATATGTCTCAAAATTATTATCATTTCCATTGCATCCACTATAAATAAATGGATGACATCTGTCCTTCTTGTAATCATAATAATATCTTTTTAAATGCTGGCTTACGCCATTTTTACATTTTCCAGTTTTCACTGGAAGTGAACACGTTATGTCACGTAAGGGATCATAAATGTGTCCTAGACAAACTGATCGACAATGTTCAATTGACATAAATCTATTATCAGTTCCACCACAACCACTGTATACAAAATCGGAACATGATCTTGTAACTGGATCAAAAAAGTATCGTCGAACAAAATGACGACATGGGCCTGAACTTACCGGGAGATAGCAAATATCATCAGGACTCGCTAAATTTATTATTAATATTTTATTTCGATTTGCAATTGGGGAAGCCAAAATGATACTAAAAAAATAAAAAAAAAGTTTACCTATCCTTGTGTCAACTACTCCTTGATAACAAGCACTTTCACACTGTTGTCGATCGAAGAAGTTGTTGGAGTTTCCTTGGCATCCAGTGAAGGTAAATGGATAACATCCGTTGACCCTGTTATCGTAATACCAGCGAGTCTCATTACCAGAGCAACGACCAGGATGAGGACGTAACGAACAACGATCTAATATTGTGAATTTGCAACAATGAAATTTTAAAAATTAATATTGCAAATTTTACCTTGAACATGTCCACAATGTCGTTCACACTCTTCAGGAGTCTCAAAGTTATTTTGATTACCATCACATCCACTGTACGTAAATTCTTCACAACTTCCATATGCATAATTGTAATAATATCTTCGTAATTGTTCACCACAGTTTCCAACTTCATATGATAATTGACAACTGTCCACGGTAAATGGTTGTTCGGGTCTTGGCACTTCAGTTCTTGGCTCTTCTGGTGCCTGTCTTGGTGGTGGAGCAGGTGTAACTGGACGACTTCCTTCATGATGTTGACATCTGCTTTGACAATCGAGTTCGGTTTTGAAATTATTTTCATTGCCACCACATCCTCCATAATAAAATTGACGACATCTTGAATCCTTGGTATCCCAATACCAATTTGCTTTGTAATCGGCACAATCACCTGTTTCAGCGGGCAAGTAGCAGATGTCTTTCGCTGTAGAAATCAAAACAAAAGAAACGGAAACATGATTAAAATTGATGTTTATTCGAGTTAGTTCACATGAAAACATTACCGACTTGTCTGGGACAATCGGCTTCACACTCTTCCAATGAAACAAAGTTGTTATCATTGCCATCACATCCAGTAAAGTAGAAAGGTACACATTTATTATCTTTATTAGAGAAATGCCAACGAGCAAGTTTATGATCACAAGAACCACTTTCCTTAGGTAAATTGCAAACATCTACATTTTTTTAATTTATTTTTTGTTAATGAAACAACAAATATACACCACAACCAAACAGAAAAAAAAAATGTGTTATTTTTAAGATTATTTTTAAAAATGAAAAGAAAAAAGAAGGAATTAATCCTTTAAGCATTTGAAAATTACTACATTGAGTTAAAACATCTAATAAAAATATACACAATTGAATTAAAATTCGTACCTTTACCGATTCCAGGAGCTTTGCAGTGATGTTTGCAGGCCGCTTCTGTTGCGTAATTGTTCTTGTTACCTTTGCATCCACCATAAATAAATGGTTCACAACGATCAGCTTCTTTGTTGAAATACCAACGTTCAAAAGATCCCGAACAAGGTCCAGCTTCCATTGGCTGATCACATGGAGCTAAGGATGGTTCATGATAAAAAAAAAGTATGAATTGAATAAATTTAATAAGTACTCACGTAATGCTTTATGTGAACATTGTTTTTGACAATCTTCTTGTGTCTCAAATCGATTGGCATTACCCAAACATCCACCATACACGAATTGTGTGCACGCATTTCGATCTGAATCATAATACCAAACTGGATAATAGCCTGTACATGGTCCTTTGACTTTTGGTAGATTACATGCATCTTGTTCATTTGAAGGTTCTTCACAAACTGTCTTACACTCATCCAATGTATCAAATCGATTATCATTACCTTCGCAACCACCATACCAGAAACGAGAACAACCTCCATATTCTGTGTCAAAGAAGTGCTTAACTGTGAAGTTATTGCATGTTCCCATATCTTTGGGTAAACTACACGCCTTTTGTGGTGATTCACTTGGTTTTGTATCGCATCCTTCAAATTTATCACCTTCAGCTTCATTAACACCATCAGGACAACATCCATATTTGCTTTCGGCACATGTGCATCCTTCTTGTTCAGGTCCTTTGGCTGGTGTTACTCCATCTTTACAACATTTGAATTGTGAGAATGTACAATGACAACCAGCATTTTGAGGACCAGTAGCAATTGTAACTCCATCACTACAACATCCAAATTGATACGTTGAACATGAACATCCTTCATAATTTTCACCTTTAGCTGGGGTAACTTGATCTGGACAACATTTATAAGGTGAGTATTGACAACCACATCCTTCATTTTCGGGACCGGTAGCTGATGTATTATTATCTGGACAACATCCCCATGGTGAATATTCGCATCCACATCCTTCGAGATTTGGACCACGTGCTGGATTGACATTATCAGGACAACATCCATATGCAGTTTCCAAGCAACATCCTTCACCATTGGGACCATGAGCCGGTGTGACATTATCTGGACAACATCCAAATCTTTCTTGAGCACATAGTGCACAGTCTTTATCTTGTTTACCTTCAGCTGCCAATTTTGCACAGTCTTTTGGAGTTGTGGTCTTTGGTGGTTTTGGTGTTGTAACTTTGGGACAACCTTTTCCTTTCTTACCTTTTGCTTCTGTAACACCATCCGAACAACATCCATATTTGCTAGTTTCACAAGTTTTAATTGTAGTTGTTGGAATCGGACAACCTTCTCCATCATTGCCTTCTGCCGGAGTCTTTCCATCACTACAACAACCAAACAATGTTTCCATACATTGAGACTTAGGACATCCCTTATTGTTAGGACCTTTAGCAGGAGAAACTCCATCTTCACAGCAACCGTGTTTAGTTTCATCACAAGTTTTAGGAATTGGACATCCTTCATCGAAAGGTCCTGTAGCTGCCGTGGAATTGTCAGGACAACATCCATATGTTGATTTAAGACATTTTGGAGTTTTAGGCCTTGGACGACATTTACGTGGTTTCATTTCATCCAAAATTGCTGTTATAAGATTACTGGATGTCGTCAATCCTTCCATTTCATCATCAGTTACATCTGTTGAGGTCCAAATGTCTACTGTACTTGTTTCGACATCGGAACTTGTTGAATCTTCGCTAGTCATTTCAGTACCAGTGCTCTCTGTAGTAACTGCTGAATCTGTTGTTTCTGACAAATCAGTCACTTTAGTTACAGTATCATCGGTTGTTTCAGAGGCTGTGGCATCAGAAGTAACATCTCCAGAAGTTGATACTTCACTAACATCAGAACTTTCTTCACTACTTGGTACAGGTGTGATAACATTTGCTTCATCAATATCAACTCTAGGTTCAGGTTCTTCAGGATTAACATCATCTGGAATTCCCAATGCAGGACTAACTGATGTATCATCTGATGTTGCCGTAACATCTTCGGTAGTTGAAGGCATGTCATTTGAACTGACAATAGTGCTTCCTTCAGCTGTGCTCGATTTAATTTCTTCTGTAGTTGATGTGGCATCATCTGATAATGTTGTAAGTGCATCTGATGTTGATGTCAGATCATCAGTAGTAGATGTTGGTTCATCTGATGTTGTTAAGTCTTCAGATGTTGAAGAGCTTTCTGGTTCGCTCGATCCAGCAGTACTATCTTCAGTTGAAGTTTCAACCATTGAACTGGGTTCTGTTACGCTTTCAGTAACTGTTTCTGAACTGGTTTCAACATTTGCTTCCGTAGTCACAGACTCAAGTGATGATGAAGCGACTTCAACTTCAGTACTTGTTTCAGAATCTGACAGTGTAACATCATTAGATGTATCTGAAACATCTGTTGCTTTAGTAACTTCATCCATGGATTCACTTGTTGCTGTTGAATCATCTCCACTTCCTTCATCAGTAGTAATTGTAACTTCATCTTGTCCAGATCCTTCAGATACGGTTGAGTCTACATCTGTACTTCCAGTTAACTCGGTAAATGCAGCTGGGGTTGAGTCACTTAACATCAATTCATCATCAGTCCAAGAACTTTCAGATGTTGCATCTGATCCATCTGATGTCAATTCTGTACCTTCTGCCAATTCACTGCTTTCATCTTCCATTTCATCTGTTGCCATTCGAATACCAACTTGTTCTTCGTCATCATAGTCCTCTTCATCACAATATTCCAAATCGTAATCATCGATTGTTGAACCAGTACTGTCTGTTGTTGAAACTGGAATAAGTTCATCATCCTCACATGCATGTGAATTACAAGATTCTGAAGAATCTTCTATCTTTTCCTGATCACAGTCTGTAGCTTTTGTCACAGTTCCATTTAGTACACAAATAACTGATCGGGATCTCTCTCCACCACCACATTTCTTTGAACAATCTGTCCATGGTCCAACAAACCATTGACCTGGACATTTATCACCTGAATCACACTCTTCCGAATCAACAGGTTTTTCATCAGGATTACATTTTGATTCGTCATCAGCTTTTTTCAACTCATCACCATCAAGTTGGGCACACACAACTTTGCGAGACTTTGTTCCCTTGCCACAAACTGCTGAACATTTTGTCCATTGAGAACTAAACCATTGATAATCACAAGCCTTGGTACTGTCACACTTCCGTTTTAATTCTGGCTTTTCACGATTTGCACAGAATTTTTCATCATATACTTTTCCTTTCTTTGACGCACAAACAACTGTTCGTGTTTCTTCAGTTTGACCACATTCATCACAACCACTCCAAGGTGATGTGATATATTCAACACCTTCACACGGGCGTAACATGCATTTTTGTTCAGTATCTGGTTTTTCTTCGGCGCATTCATCATCCTTCAATACAGTGATTTTGCCGTCTTTTTCTTTACGATAGCAAGTCACTTTACGAGTTTGTGACCCTTCACCACAAAGTTTGGAACACTAAAAATAATATGATTAAAATTTCATTGAATAAAGGCAAACATTATTAAAAGCATACTGGAGTCCAAGGTGCTAAATGCCACTGAGAACAGGAATCACCTTGATTGCAAGGTCTTGTCTCGACTGGTTTCTCACCAAATTGGGCGCGGCAAATGTCATCATCAACTAATGTTACGACTCTGCAAAAAGAAAAATATTATTTGAATTCAATTATTTCTTTTTATTCAATACAAACCCATCTGCTGTTGCTCTCTCGCATTGAACAATTCGACTTTGTGTTCCATTTTCGCCACATGGTGCTGAGCATTTGGACCATTTACCTTCTACCCATCTAGGTGGACAAGGTACGTGCATGCATCTGTTTACTTCTGCTGGTCTCTCATTTGCATCACAAAGTGTAGGATCAACTTCTTCCATCGAATTTCTTGCATTACATGAAACATTTCGTGTTTGAGTCCCACCTCCACATGTGACAGAACACGGTGTAAATTCAGTGAATGTCCACACATATGATTCTGGTTGTTCAACTGGTGCTATATTTGATGGCATGCTGTATTCATAATCGATACCAACATTGCGATCTTGTGTAAGTAGCTTAAGTGAAACAATGATTTTATAAGATGACCTGATTTAATTTAAATGATATTACTTACCACTAAATAAACTCCTTCAGTTGTTGGACCTATGGCTGTTAGTCGATCTGGTGCAGCAAAGCCTTGAACTCTTCGTTCATAATGCCATACTGTGCCAGCAAATGTCATAGCACGTGGAAAATCAATTTTGTAATTTCCATTTAAATAGTAAGTACCATTCAAATTTCTAATTGCAAAATAATTGCTGGATGAATTTCGTTCTTGAATATCAATATTCGTAGCTCCTTCTGGGATTAACAAAACATCATTGTAACCCACTTGATATGTTGGTTGTTCTAACGAACCAGAAAGCGTTCTACAACTTGATCCATCACCTTGACATTTTCTACATTTATCTTCTTTTGCTTGTGATCCCAATAGTAAATCACAACCAACATGTTCACATTTACCATCGACACAAACATCGAAAGACTCATCATTACATCTAGTGCCATCGATAACTTTACTCTTGTGTCTATAATAAAACCTCTCTCCAATTGGCATGCAATTCAATTCACATGGATTTGGTGCTTTGGTATACGGAACCCATGAATATCGGGCTCCCTCAAATAATGTTGAATCAAAATGCGTGCATTGTTGTTTCCGGAAATCAATTTCACCTTCCGGACAATCTTGTGTGTTACATGAAAAGTATTTCTTACTTCCACCAGTACATCGTGGATTTCCTCGTTCATCTAAGTCATAACATTCACGTGTCTGATACGATACACCACCTCCACATGTTCTTGAACATTCTGAAGGTGATCCCCATGGACCCCAATTTCCATCACCTTCACCGTCTGGTATTATATAACTGTCTGGCACATATAATCGATTTCCATACTGACGTTTGTGTCGTAATCGATGCTATTTATACATGATTCAAATTAAAGAAAAAAGTATTATGAAAAAAAAAACGGAAGAAGTATTTTTTATTTTAATAAAGAATTTTAATTGAAAACTGTCTTCTTCACAAAGATTCATGGTATAAATATTTATAATTTAAAATTGTTTATTTGATTTACACTCTTCATCATAATTCAAAAACATATCATGATATTACACTAAAATAAATTTAATTTACAAGAATTTACTCACATTTCTTCCCTGTGCTACTCGAATGTGTACTGACAGTATTATAAGAAGCCATATGATTGAACTGAAAGAAAGTGAAAAGAAAAAAAAATTAAATTAAATATTTTAAAACTTTTATAGAACGAAAGTAGAGTAAAGACCAAACAATAATATTTATCAAAACTTGAGTGAAGAAATAATTTTATCTCATACGACATCAATTTTATTATGTTTCAATTTTCTGGTTCATTTCACCAAAAAATAAATCAAAGAAATTAACTGTCTATTTGCATAATGGGCCCTTTATTATGTGGAATATAGTGAAAAAGTAACAATTTACTCATAATTATCAATCATATTTACATAAAAATACAACTTTAAACTTGAATTCAAGTCTCAATCTTGAATTAACACGAATATGTGAGTCAAACTATTCACTATTTTTTTGTATTCAAGGTAAGTTAAATAAATAATAGGAGAATGACTGCTGAAAAATCACTTCTACTCTTTCATTTAGCTATTGAATATTCAATTTCATGTTCAAGTCACACATAAAAAGTTAAACCGTATTTATCTTACCACGCTACTGCTAACCCTTATCTTGTAACAAGTTGTCTTATTAAATGTAAAAGAAAATGTGCAATGAAGCAATTTATTTTAACTGGATTTAGGGAAAAATGCGCTTCTGAGCACAGTCTGTTTGTCTTTTATTAGTAGTCAGAATCTAAGATATTTGTTTTCGTGTTCAAGTATAGTAAAGTTTATGAATCATTTAAAATTGTAAAAACCGTAATTTAGCGATTTTTCATTTATTTAAATTTAATCAATTGAATCCCTAGCGTTCAGGTTTTGGGCTCAGGTTCTGGGCCCAAGCTGTTTTTTTGTTACCTTGTATTTTCCCACTCTATTACATCATCTCACCGCACTTCCGCCCTGTCAATCATTTACGGATTTACGAAAGAAAGGCAAGAAAAGCGTAGTTTCCTTAGTTAAATTTGACTTATAAAAATATGTTTGCCCCCGAATAGGAAAAGTGATAAGTACGTCTCTGGCTTCATTTCCGAAATTTCTCTATTTTTACAAATATTTTGATTTACCAGTTTTTGTTCTTCTTGACCCAAGTCCAAATATTTATATTGAAAAAAATCTCATCTAAATGCCCTTTTATAAACCGTTCAGCGATAAAATTTCTATTTTCCTCTTTCTTTAACAGACAAATACCAAAGAACAGTTAGGGTGTAAGCAACATACAAGTAAACTAATTGATTTTATTTTTATTACTATTTTGTGCTAATTCACAGTTTACTTTGACGATTCATTCTTCAAGAAAAAGTAAATAAAAAATAGTATAAAAATATCAGATATAACTTTACATTACTTCATATTGCTTTACTTAACTCATTTATTATTATTATTGCATATTCATATAAAACATTTTTATTATGTTATTTATACAATTTTATTGATGAATTCCTTTTCCCAACTCAATATTTATATTTGAGAAATTTTTACTTCACTTTAATGTTCCCGTTTAAATTTTATTTCATTTTGCTGTAATTTTTTTTTACTATTTTATGTTTTGTATCATATTATTTCATATGTGTAACATTTGCCGACCAAAACTATAAACCTATTGCTCTAGACACTGTTTAACACAAATCAAATGAATATTTATATGAAGATGGTTGATGGAATATGAGAAGATGATGCTGTAATACATTTATTATTGTGTCTGGTTGTTCTGGTCTTTTTCTTCTGGTATTTCATAGAAAAAAATATATAAAATGCAACTTTGCAGGAGGTCATAAAAAATATGTATTCACTATTAAAGTTTCTATCTATTTTTTTATTCATCGTTTTCTTTGTAAAAATGACTGTGATTTTTTATTTTGAGTTTTTGTTTTTTCTTTCACGATTGCAAAACTTCAATATTTATAGCATTTAAATGGCCAATATGCAGTGAAAATAAACATTATTTTATGATTTATTGTGGTTTAGTGGTTTTATTTTAACTTTTTTCCAAGTTAAAGTTAAAAAGATTTTTTTTTTATTAATTGAGTAGCGATTATAAATTGTTATTTTCTTTAAAATATTTCATCGTTGTTGGAGATGTTTATATTATTGGTTTTATTTATGACTCAATCAAGTCCTGAATTAACAGGAAATTGTTATTAAGATGTTGATCCTCAATCATCTGTTATTAAGTTCTTAAGAAAATTGGTCATGTTACATAAAACTTCGAAGAACTTGACCTTCATACACTGTAAATTGAAAACACACATCTCCACAGATCTACACGGGTAACTAGAATTTTTTCGAAATCGGTGAAATGAGCTGAAAATTTAATTTAAAACATCCTCTAAGTGAAAAGCGAAGAACTTCCCTTTTTAGGACTGATTATTTTGTACTGTGGGAATATTAAACTTAGAGTACATAAAATCTATTGAACAAAAGTGTTCACAACTTCGTTCTTAATCAAGTTGATTTAAATTTCAAACTCATATTTACGATCATGCTTTTGTAATAACTTACGATTGTTTTATCGAAATAATTGGTTATTGTTTAATTTTTAATGTCACATAAATTACTTACATTAATTGCATAACCACAAAATACTGATGGTTCTCCGGCGAAATCATTCAGTAGCAAATTCATATTCATCAACTTGAACAAATAGATGATTTTTTTTTTTATCTTAAATGCAAATCTATGTAAATATGATTGAACAATGTGAAAAAAAGCTATGTGCAACATGTCACAGTTATTTTTTTATTGTTCTGATTTCTGTGTTATAAACATATCATAACACAATATTTTTGTATGACTTCTTTTCGTTATTTGTTAACATCTGAATGATTTCTTATCGGAATGTAATGCAGTTTTTACTGCGACTCGGAAATGACTCACCTTTATTATAAAATCACACCTAATATTTAGTATATGGTTGCTATGATGACGGTGATTATCTGTTTATTTTTTTCATATAATCAAATAACAAATATAGTTTCATTATTTTTCAATCAGCATCATATCATCATCAGTTAAAGACCTTGCGGCCTATACATCTGCAACACTGTTGCAAAATTGGATTATTTATCACATGCATATCAAAATCTTTAACTGATTTATTACACAATTCTCTTGTATTTCTTATTCTTTTTGAAATTGCATTTCGTTTGAATGATCCATGAATGAATGGAAATGATTGATGCATTAATACTTTTGTAAACTGACTTTTGAATGTTTCTTTTAAAGTTGTGTGGCTGGAAGTTGTATGATGAGACATGAGTTTGATGATGAAAATTATATCTAATATTTTTTGGATTTTAAATGAAACGTTCAGGCAATTTTACAAATTTTTTGAAAAATCGTCTTGAAATTCAAAGACCAGAAGCCAACCAGGCGTTTCCAACTCACTGTCTTAACTGATCCAGGTGTGATTTACGATCGAAAATCATTTTGAGCAGTAAATTTTAAACATAAAGGTGCTTAAGTTCCTCTGGAGATCTAGCAGCCACATGTTTTATTCAAAGTTTCAACATTATCACATAAGACCTTAATTTTCAAGATATTAAATTACCAAATTTCTATTGTTTATTCTTATGTTAATTGCCTTAAAAACACACTCTTACATAAAATTTCCCAAAAACCATTAATTTATTATAAAAAAGTAAACACGTATAAAAAAAATTTGCTTAAAAAGAATTGTTTGATCTGAAATGGACTAATAATCTGCAAACAAACTATTAAAAACCGCACACTTGAGCATCAATCAACACTTACTTATGCAAACAAAAGTGTGCTCAAACAAAAAAAAAGAGAACAGTGTAAGAAAAAAAAAAATTTGGCCAAATCATTCATAATATTGAAACTTCCAATAAAAAAACAACATAAAAAATTCTTCTTTTGAAAATTCACCGCTCATAAGCTTCACTTTTGATTTCATTTCCTAATTATATTCCCAAATATTTAACTCATTTACATTTGACATGACCTTGACAAATTCGGTGTATGAGGAAATATTTAAAATAAAACAAAACCAAAATTTCAATTTTAATTTCATTTTTAATATTCATAAAGTTCATTATTGATTCGTATTGACAGGTTAAAATCATAAAAATACGTGAAACGATAAAAAAAAATTGATGTGACATTATAATATTAAAGCCATCATCACAGTGTGTATTTTTCTTGTTCGATGCTTCTGTTATTGCTTATTATGCATAATTTTTGTTTTAATCCAATGAGCACACAAGAATGTGAGGATGATAATAAACATCAAATTATTACTATAAGTTATGGATTGTTTTAACGATAGACACCTTGTCTTATCATGAAAAAAAAAAACAAACACAATATTTGTATTAAAATATGATTTAATTATGATCAGGTGAACCTTTTTTTTGATAAGGTGAGATAAATTTTGAATAAAAGTTAAAAATTGACATAAATATTGTCAGTCTCACAAGAAATTAACATACAAATTTGGATAATGACTAATTTTTTGACACCTTTTAACAAGTGAGTGTGATATGAAAGCTCCTCTGACTCAAGCAAGGTTCGACGTTAACTGTACTGTAGAACTTGGATCGAGCCACACGCTCTTTTAATCTATGATCAAATCGGTAGCAATGTTACCAAATTATACAATCCTACATTAAAAACTAGTTAATATTTCTGCTCTTAAAATTAGGCGTTTAAGACCTGACATTCATATAAAACCCATAGAATGTATAAAGCGCGATGTATAAAACATATTTTATAGAAAAATTTTCTTGAAATAGATCCCTGTTATCGAGTAAATCACTTCAAGACAGTGTTTTATTGCCAAAGAAGTCACTTTTGATAGATAACTCAGTAGCAATAGACCACATTATGGAAAAAAAATTAAAGCATAAGAAATAAAAATATGAATAAAGAATATGAATTTTTAGTTAACAAGACGCCGCTACCTGTCACATTTGAACATAAAATACTCATTAAAAAAAATCAAAACGTCAAAAGTGGTAAAAGTAAAAAGGATACATGAATCCTGTGTATATACAACGCTATTTTACATAAAATACATTGTTGGATATACACAGGATCTACAAAATGCCTTTCTTTTAAGAAAGAGATCAATAGTACTTTTGGCCTTAGCAATAGATTTAGCCTTACAAATACCCTTATGCATCCCACCGTTAGTTATTCCTATTTAGCTTTATTCAAAAAGTGATTTCTGATGAACTAAAGCAGATAAATTAACGTTCTATAGCCAAAAATTTTCTAGATTTACATTTTGGCTCTTTCTCTCTAAATAGACAGAAATCAACTTTTTGATAATATCCCACTTTGAATCCACCTTGAACTATAAATTCGTTAAAATGTACCAAGTCTTGCTTAGAAAATTACCACAAGCGATCCGTGTCTTAGGGAGCTAAATTTAATTTACTATCAGTTTTTTTTTGTTAAATTATAAAATATAAAATTATCATAATTTAGAGTGATATTTGTAATTCGATGCGGATAAAAATTAAAACAACAAGATAAATTTAATGTGACACGAATAATCTTATGCCAATTAATTTAAAGCCAAAAATTTCAAACACTGATATCATCATTTTTTATTAGAAAATTATGAAATAGTTTATCAAAAATTTTTTATATCACAAAGTTTTTTTATTTTCAGAATGATTTGATAGAAATGAACAAGTTTAAGCGAGTGTTTATAACGCTTATTCATCATTTAACGATCAATTTCAGTTAAAATTTTATTTCCTAATCAAAATCTGTTCAAATTTCCCCGAAAATACTTCAATTTCCTATTTAGTAACAATTAAACTAATGTTATGTTTAATGTTAAAACATCTAAAACAACTGTGGGTTTAATTGTTTTAATGTTCCATTTAACACATTCACAAAAAAACATGTAAAATTTCATACAAGAGCTCACTCATTTTATGCTAAATTCAATAAAATGAGCAAATTATTATTTAATATTATGTTTATTTGTAACATTAACACACACGCTTCTGAAGATCATGTTAACGAAAAAAAACAACAATTTTCATTAATATTATTATGTTATGTAATAAAAGTAATGTAATATTAAATGTAAACAAAAATATCCGAATATAAGAACACATTGTTAAATAAATCATAGAATCGACGTTTTTATTCTTTTATGAAAATATGTTTTTAAATAAATATAAAACCTAAAAACTTAATTTTACTTTTCATTCATCAATATGTCTTGAAATATCTCTGGTGGAAAACGTAAAATATGTATACAGGAAACACACATGGTCTGAAAAACACTTTTCAAAAGCGGTTGTTAAATGTGTTGGAGGCCTCTTTTTATTTATTTAATATCTTTATATTGAGTCGAAAGAAACACTTTATAATACTATGAATTTCCAACATAAATAAATATTTTTTTTTCTTCTTTTTATTCGTAATTTCTGTTTATTCCTTAAATTACATATAAAAAAAAATGATAATGTTTAGAATAAAAAAATTTATGTGCAAAAAAAATATAGTTTAATGATGAATTAGGTCATAATCTAAAATTGTGCAAATTACTTATGTTTATTTCATATGTGTGTGCTCTTGATCGTAAAATATTTAAAGTTTAATGAAAGCATGTTTAACACTATAACTGTATAAGTTTGTTATAAAGGTTTAGAGAATTTCGTTGTTTAGAGATTTATTTTAGATGTGATTAGATTTTTGCCATTCAAGTAAATTCGCAACCTATGAAAAATAAAGTAAGAATAAGAAATTGACCATACAATCTGAAAGCTCAGCGCCCATTGGAAGACCTTAAGACAAATTTACGATATGAGGCAAACAATCCCATCAACCGTTGTTTAACTTATTTTAACAGGTTGTGTCAACCATGTCTATAGATAGTTCAAAAATGAAATTAAAAATAAATGTAAAATTTCTCAGAGCCTCATGTTTCTTTTCAAGAGGAATATTAATTCTCATTGTGGTCATTATTTGATGAAATGAAAAACAACTAAAATATAACAAAAACCAAAAATCCCAACCTCTGCCGATTTTCAAAATATTATATTCGTAAAAGGGCAAAATATAAGGGTTAATCAATATAACGCAACTTTTAGGCTACATATCACGATTATTACCTCAATAATTAAATCAAATAAAAATTTCTTGCATGGATTTCATTCAATTAATAATCTAATGTATCAAAATATGATTCAACAATAAGAATTCAATTAATTAAAGAACGCGACTCATTTATTACTCAGATTATCAGAAATTAACACATTTCATCAGAACTGTAAGCAATAATAAATAAAATGAACAAGAATGTGAAGAATATGAAAAGAAAATAGTAAAAGTTGACATTTTTATGGATTTCATGATCATATTCTTCTGAAGTAGATCTACATTGACTGTTACTGGATAAATACTTAAATAATAAAAAAAATTACCTACAACGTCGATTAAATTTAATATGTTTGAATACAGTAGCGCATATCTTTCTTATTTATATTCTTAATTCCTTCTCATTTGTTTTTATTTTATTTTGGTTAGCTGCTTATTTGTTTTATGTTTAAAACTCATTTATTTTTGTATTATTCCAGAATTTAATGCATGACACGAGTAAATGAATGCACATCATAACTATTGTAATTTTTTTGAGTGATATGAATTTATTTAAATTAAAAAAAAATACAATGATTTCTTTTTTTTTCTTTAAATTATAAGAACATAATAAAATAAACCAGAAAATTACACTTCTTCTGATTCATTGCTCTTTCTGTAAATGATAAATTAAGTAATTCAATTTAATTATGAGCTATAGGTATGGGATGCTTCCGAAATAAAGCGGTTAAGAAGTCAAAATTAATGAGAAAAAAGAGATTTGACGTGCAATAACACGATGAAATTTATATGAAAAGAAGCAATGCGTGGATCAACACAGCACGTGTTTCACTTAAAATATATTGTCTGAAGATTATCGCATCAAAGTTTATGAAGAAATGAAAAAAAATGTTTTTAAATCAAGTAAGTGGCATTTGTTATTAATTTATTTAAAAAGAGAAGGAAGCTGAAGAAAATATTACAAAAAAAAAATCGAGAGTGCATCTTTGAACATTCAGCTTTAGCAAGTTTAAAGCTCCAGCAACGCTCATAATTTAAAAGCATAATAAATTCACCGCAAAGTTGACCTACATATTACCATTAACTATGAATTAGTAAACAGAGATTCAAAGTAAAAAAACACACTTTCTTCTAAATATTTATTCTAAACATTTTGTTTCCAGACAATTAACTTTCAGAATTTTCATATTAGGGTTACCAGAAATCACTCAAAATTTAAATGAAAATTTTAAGAACTATTTTCCATATAATTTACTTCTTTCAGAAATTTCATAAAATGAAATGAAAAATTTTAATTTCAAATGACAAATAACCCTAATGTTAAAAAAATAATGGAAAATCAACCCAGTTCTTAAAATGAAAAAAAAATAAAATAAACATAAAGTTAATTATTATTATTACTTACTGGAAGTTTTGAGAAATATGTAGTTTGAAACAAGTGCATGAATGGATGAAGAAAAACAAAACAGAAAATTTTAAATATGGGGAAAAATTCTGCTGTAGAGCGATTTATCATTTACTCATTTAAATACTAATAAACATAAAAGAAAAAGAACTAATATGAGGAGGTGAACTTTTTTTTGGTTATTTCAAAGAAATTTCTGTCATAAACTAAAAATAAGTCGCTTATAAGAGAGGCATTAATGCCCATAGTCTCAAATTCACAAGATCAGTTTTAATGTACGTTATTTTTCAATCAAAAAAAAAACAGGAAAAATAGAGATTTTTGGAAATATATATATAAAAAAGATATTTGTGCTATCTGTATGCTATCGGTTTTTGTATACATTTTTCAGTACATCTCAATCTAAAGTGCATAAGTTACGACAATCTTGCGTTTAAAATTGAATTTTGAGTGAATGAAAATGCGCTCACTTTTCATTATTTACTACAATTTTCTACTTGTTTTCATTTATATAAATTTATTAACCTATTCCCGAATTTCTCTTTAATATACGTATTTGGAACATAATTAATTACCAAATAAACATTCGCTCACACATCAAGTGAGAATCTCCAGAAATACAATAAAAAAAATTTAATGAATTTTGGTGAAAAACAAAACCGAAAATAACAAGAGCTAACTAAATATTATTGTTTGACGTGATAAGTGTTATGCAATTTATGGGTTATTAACCTTTTTTTGGAAATGCAAAACATTAAAGCAGAACTAAATATGTAGAATAAAAAAAGGAATTTATGTATGTTAAAATGCATAAGCACACTCTTATTTAAACATATAAAAGGTGTGTAAAAAGTAATTATTCAATTTACTTGTTTCAGTGTTTTTTTTTTTGACTAAATATTTACATGTTTAATAAACTGAAATGCAACCGAATGATAAATATAAATTTTTGTTTTAAAATAGGGAATGTTTATTTAGAGTAATAGTAATAAATTTAAAAATTTAGAGCGCGATGGTGAATGACATATACGAGCGCAGTTCCATGTATCCAGGTATCCGTTAAGCCCAAAGTACAACAAATTATGAAAAAAAATATTCGTCTGATAAAAGAAGATTTTTTTCTCCAATTTATCATTGAATTGTTGCTGCAAAACTATAAAATACCGCATAATAGCTGTTCAAAGCGTCAATACACACGTACGCCAAGTCCTGAAAGGTCAAAAAAGAAGAAAAACCAAATATTTTTCAGAAATTTGACAAAGATATTCGGACGGTCAGACAAGTGCTTTAAATCCTCGATTATTTTACTAATCATCATTAAAATGCTCAAACGGCGCTTCAGTTACTGTAGATTGAAATATTACATGTTTATGATAAAATATTTACATAAATCTAGGTAACATAAATTCTTTTAAAAATAAAAACAAAATTATAGTGTTAAATTTAATTTGAAATTACATTAAGATAAGAAAATTCTTGTCTCTAATTTCAATTGATTGCTTTTACAAAATATATATGTAATTTAAGCTCACTTTTGTAGAAAACCACAAAATGATGAATGACTTTGTCTACTTGCCCTTCAATGTTTAAAATCTTAAATGACTCAGATCCAAATCGACATTGGTGTTCATATTTCATAAGAAGATTTCAAGCAGAAATTACATTTAAATTCACTATACTATCATCAATATTACAAACATTCAAATACTGACAATATTTTGTGAGTAAGTAAATTATTCATGCTTTTTAATCAAATATCATTTAATTTTTTGGATAACATCACATTAAATTTCATCAGTAATTTTTGTGACCATCAAACATGTTTGTGTGCGGTATGTGTTGAATGTTAATTTTTAAAGCATTTTTATTTCACTTTTGCTTATGTTTACTTTGAATTTATTGAAATGCGCCAAAATATTATGAAATTTCATGCTATAAAACATTGTATATGAGTGCCCATAAGTGGAAGGGCGCTTCCTTTAATTCTTTCCACACACATTAATAACAGAAAAAGGAAAAGAAACTGAAACCGGTTTCTCCCAAATTAGGAAGTTTTTTTTAACTGCGAGACATGAACAATCAATGATTTGACATTTGAAAATTATAATTTTACTTTGTCTCTTCTTTTGTATTTTAAAAGTTATTTCTTTTTTATGTTCTTTTTCTGGTTCTTTTGTGATGTGTTTCAGTACGTTTGTGTCAAATAGAATCGCTTTAAAATTCGAAACACGTGATCATGTTAATTGTAATGACCACAATTTAAAATAAAATTATTATTATTATCGAACATAAAATTTGATTGATGCTTCCAGCACGAATTTTTTTTTATTCAATCAAATTGGTCAAATATTGTGATTTTGGATATTAAATTCATCAGCATCATGATAAAAAAAAATCACAGTCCAAAATGTAATGAGCTGAAGTAAGCGAAGTTTATCAACTTCAAAAATACAAGTTTTCCAAATGTGAACTCAAAAACATAAAACAAGCGAAGAAAATTAAAATCTGAAACTTGTACAATTTGTAATTATTACTGTATCTTGTTAATAATTAGTGAAAATTTTTCTATTGGTCAGAAAAAAAATTGTACAAGTTTCAGATTTTAATTTTCTTCGCTTGTTTTATGTTTTTGAGTTCACATTTGGAAAACTTGTATTTTTGAAGTTGATAAACTTCGCTTACTTCAGCTCATTACATTTTGGACTGTGATTTTTATTTATTGTTTTTGAGTGTTGATTTTCTAACACTCAAAATCAAATACATAAAGCACATTCCTTTAAGAAGTGAATGTGATGTGAATGAAAATTTTTTTTTTGTGTTGTATGAAAAAATTTTTTCCTGTTTGATTTAGGTATAGGGTGTCTTGGGCAAAGTTGCTCAGAATGATAAGGCAAAAATTTTGGCATGAAAAAAATTTTCCATTTTCTCGGAAAATTTTTGGAAAATTGAATTTTTCATGGTCACCCTATTTTTTTGTATGGTCACCCTAATTTTTTTTGATCCATAAACACTCCCACGCTGAATACGAATATAAGTCTAGAACATACTTTGGGTCTCAAATGAACCGTTCGGGCGCTACGCGGTCTCGAAGGAATTAGTAGCGCGAATGCAATATAAAACTTGTAAAAAGAGACAAAAAAATAATTAAAATTTATTAGTTTTGTGTTTGTGGTAAATATTTACTCACATAGGACAAGATTAACTAAAAATAATGAAGGTCGTTACTTCATAGCACTGTCAACATAAAATTAGACATTAAGTCATCATTGAAACATGTAATTTTACTTTTTTCGTAATCAAGTGAGATGAAAACCTGTATGTTAGTAATATAAGAGGAATATAATCAAGCAACTCTATTATTAGTGTTTCTTATAAACTTTTGACACTCTCTTGATTTAGATTTATATGAAAGAATAAAAAAAAAGTGGAGACGAATTAAAAAAAGAAATAGAATCTTGATTTTTTTATTGTTACTATGCGTAAAATGGGTGGATGTTGTTAATTAAATACTTGGAGGACGCGTACTATGATCAAAGAAATAAAGAGAAAATTCATTTGAGAAAAAAAGGAAATCCATTATTCTGGTTGATTTTGAAATAGATCTTGGATCTTTCAGAAAAAAATTGGTACTGTAAACTTGGATTGTGAGACAAATTTGTAAGAAGGTCCGAAGAGACATTACATACCCACTGATAGTTAATTCTGCCAATTCGCTCATTGTCGCTATTTAACCCATTTCCACTTTAATTCGTCATAATTCACGTAAGGCGATCTACGCTAGCCAGAATTGAAAATAGATCTCAACCTAATTGAAAGTGATTTTTCTTTTGCACAATTAAGGGTCACAAGAGATTTGAGAGACAGATCTGGTTTTTATAAAAAATGACCTTTTTTGATCCAGACGTGATTTTATGCTTAATTTCTTTATCCGTTTTGAAAAAAAAAAAGGATAAACTTTTATTTTTAAATCAGGATTATGAACCGATTGAGGTTAATTTCATGCGTACTAAAAAAATTAAGTATTAGTAGTATTAATAACCCATAACTTAAAAATTAATATCGATAAACAAAACCATATCAACTTTATCACTCACTTCTAACTTAAACGACGAACCTTTTTTATTTTCTTTCAAAAAATCTAAAAATACATTTTCTACATCCACCTGCAATCACGAAACTCATGATAATGTACTTGCAAAATTTGGCTACATATTTTAAACGTCCTTTTTATTATTATATTTTCACAATTATTTTGTCTGGTGCATTTCTGTATGTACTGGTCATTGATCTTATGACTGATCAAACATAAGTTTTTTTTTTCAAACATAAGTAATTTTATTCCGCGATCTGAACATAAAAATAACAAATAAACAGACAAAACATAGTTCGAAGCGACATATCATACATGTACGTAAATATGATGAGAATTTGTGAAAAAAAAATCAAAAGGAGGAAGAACTTATAACATGAAAAAGTAAATTTATTATCGTTTATAATAAACGGTGGTCAAAACATAAAATTAAAAATCGATATGCTCTTTAAATGTAAATGATTTGTCTGTACAATGTCTGATTCAAAGGCAAAATACATGTGAATACAAAAGATATGAAATGAAAGAAAAAGTATCGAAAGTTTTTGTTTCTTGTTTTGCATTTTATTATGATATTGTAAGAACTTTAAAATAAAATGTTTTGATAATAAATGAAAAGGAAAGAAAAACCGAAAAATGAACAAGGTAAGAACATGATGATGATGATCAATAAAAAAAAAATTAAGAAGTGAATAAAATTTTGATGTATATAAAAAAAATAATCGTACGATTTAAACAAATGTGTAAAGAATTTTATAGTTTTTTTCACAATTTCTTGCTATGATGTTCTTAATGAAAATCACAATTTTATCACTTCATGTTTCATGAATTTGAAGATCAGCTGATACTTTTGTTCAGGAAAGAAAACATGTTGTGAATATCAAAGAGATGAAACGATATAATTATAATGCATTTCTATTACGAATCAAAAATGCATACAAGAATTACAGAATGGATTAGGAGTGGTCAAGCATCATCAACCTCAAGGCATTTTACTAAGACAATAAAAAGTTGTATTTAATGAGCTATTGTTCTTGACAGCCGTTAAAAAATTATTTGTGATAAGTAAGAATGAGTTTACTAGAAAAATTTAAACTTGAGATGAGATGAAAGAGGTGAGTCAACTAAATTTAATTTACCTGAAAGGTGAAACTAAAACTTTAAACTAGCTTTGATTTGGTTGATCAGAGATAGTAATTGACTAGAACGAGATGTCCTTTCATGAATTTTCAAAAATGCAAAAAAAGCTTTGTACTGATACATGACGTCAAATTACATGTAAAATTTTAAATTTCCTGAAAACTTCATCAGATTTAAACAGACTTAACAGCTTAAAAACACGGCAGGAAATACGACGGTAATTTTTCAAAAGAAAGAAATTACGTTTTTGTAAATTTTAGGTAAAAGTGATCTGAAACAAAGTTGTAGAGAATATTTCAAGCTACAATTTTGCTGAACTGACTACATCGATATTTTATGTTAGACCCAAAATGGCAGTATAAACAATTTTGAGCACAAGCATTTTCCGTGAATGGTATAACCTCGAAATATTTTAAATATCTCATTTATTCTAATTTCATTACCATCATCAACAAATCAACATCATTTAATATTTATAGTTTCACGACGAATGACATTCATTTACTACATACATTTAATTATAAGTCAACACAAGAAGAAATGTTAAAAAAAATTTTTCTTGAAATTTTAAAATATCATCTTAAAAAATACGTTGAGAGATCCCCAACCAAAATACAAAAAAAAATGTAAGAATTAATGATTTAATCCTTAAATAGATGTAAATTCTAAAAATAAATAAATATGTTACAAAATACTGCTACTAAATGTCATTATTCATTTAAATATGGTATATTTAGACTTTAAATACAAAAAAAAAACATAGAACCAGTTTTACGAAACATAATAACAACATTTATAATGCTTTTGTTTTAACAATATTATTTTTTATTTTATTTTATTTTTACTTAAATTCATTTGAATCAAAAAAAAATTATATAAATAAATCTGAGATGCATTTCTTTCAATTCTAAGTTTTTTTTCCTTTCATGTTGCTTTAGAATTTACCGAAAAAAAAGAAGAATTTATTTAAAAAACACACACAAAATTTGTATTATTATAAAGTTCAACACACATGCGTATTATTATAATAATTATCATAATGGTTTAATTTGGCGTTGAAAATTCCTTGAAATGTAGAAGAGATTTAATAATATGTTAAAAAAATCTTCTCATTTATTTAAAAAAAAATATTGTAAAGAATGAAAAAGTGTGTGCGACATGTGATTGATTTTTTTTATTTTATCTTTTAAATATTCAAAATTATGTATTTTCAATGAATGAAGAGATTAGTTTAAATTTTTTTCCTAAATCTTGAAATGCAAAGTGCACTTATTGTTTTTTTTTCTTTTATTTGAAAATTAAGTACAGTTATGTGAATAAGAATAGTAAAAAACTATAAAAGATCAAGGCGCCATTTACTTGAGAAAAAGGATATGTTTCATTTTTGTTTGATACAATAGTATTTATTTATTTTATTTTTTTTTGACATGTGTTTCTTATTGGATTTTTTATTTTTAATCAGAATTTCATTCAGATGAATCAAATTGTCCATGGAACTGTTGCTATTTTGTTTTACATTTTGTTTATTTTTTACTGAATTTGTAATGATATGATAAAAATTACACTCAGAGACCAAATTTTGCAATCGCAGGTAAATGGACCCTAGAAATATTAAATTATCCTCACAAGATCTTTTAACCTGCATTTTTTAATTTATGGAACCTATCGTAGATTTGTTAAGGGCAAGAAGAATTAAGAACTTTTATAATAATCTTGAATTTAATCTTCTAATCGTGGACAATAGTTCGGGAAAATAGAACCATATGAACTAAAAAAGAAGTCATTAGGGAACTAAATTAAAACCAGTTAATTTCTGTTCACTTTCCAGAAATTTTTATTTCAGGTTCTGGTTGTGAAATTTCGTTTTTCAGTGTACTATTTTTTTAAATTTCTCTGCTTGATCAGATTTAATCCTGACTCAACTTCAATTTAGTATTTCTTTCACATAATCTTCAAATATTAAAATTCATGCACTTATATTAAATATGTTATTTAATATTCTCAAAATATTATGATACGCCTAATTAATATCACATGTAATAATTAAAAGAATTAAAAATGAAAAAAAACCAGACAACATAATTTTCATTACATGTCTTTATTCATAACTGAGAACAAATTTTAAATGAACTTTAAATTTAAAAAGAACATAAATCATTGACCTTTTGAAAAGAGTTAGTTAAAAAAAAATAAATTTTAAATTCAGAGCCTTCTCAACACAAGTCAAAATTTAATGTGACAAACTCCAGAAAGTGTTGATTTTTTTTCTGTATTTCTAAATTTGTGCTGTGTTGTCTTGAAAATTCACTTCTTTTTTTTTAAATTATTATTTATTTCATTCATTCATTCTTTGATATTTTTTTTCGTCTTTTGTTCACAAAACTCCTGAATTAATTTTATATGAAGAGGAAAAAAAAATTAAAATTCACTTTTTTTATTATACTTTATATGTACTACGCCAGATAATTCGCCGAAAATTATAGACATTTACAAGATTTATATATTCTTTGTGAATTTTTCTTCAGTTTTTTTTTGTTAAAAAAACTTTTTTTTTATTTTATATTGTTTAATGTTTTGTAACATTTTTTGGATGTAATTTCTGGCGATCGAATTCGAGGCAGATATTGTTTTTTATTTATTAGAATTTCTATACAATGTTGCGGCAATTATTATCGTTTAATGTGGAGACTTACCGTGTACACCTTGAATAATCCATTGTTTTAATTTAATTTTATATTTTATTATTTATTCCTTTTATTTAAGGTTCCTTTTTGCTCTTACACATTTAAAAATATCATTCGTAATTTCTAATTTTTTTATTATTTTTTATATATAATTGATTTCCTTTCAAGCCAATTATTTTTAATGGCTATAATAATTTCTGATAATTTTTATTTATTGTTTAATTTATAAAGTGATTTATTTTTTTATGTTTAAATTAAAAAATCACAAAAAATTAGATATTCACTTTTTTCTTTATTAATCCAATAATTTTTTTTATTTAATTATTTTCTTAGTCCATTATTATGTCTAACCCTTAGGGTAGACGGTCAATAACTAACTTAACACGATCAAATACAAAAATTTTATTTCTTATTTAAAGAAAAAATAATTACTTTTAAAACTTAATCCAAGCGCGCAATTTTTTATATCAACTGCATCCGACTCAAGTTAACCGATGAATGAATCAAAAATCTGAAAAAAATCAATGAAGTAACAAGAAGATGAAAAGAGTGATGAATGTGTGTAGCTCATATGTTTATGATACATGTTTTATGTGTGTTTATAATAAAATTAAAAAAGAGAATACGAAATATATAAGAAAAATATAAACAGAGGATAAAATAGTTTTATCAGTTAATGTTCAGTGCAGTACATTTGTAATACATTTGAAATGAATCAGAAAAAGGAAGAAAAGTTTCTCTCTTACGTTGCTCTCTCTCAGATTTGAAAAATATGAATGAATAAATTTAAGTCACTTATTGAATGAAAACAAAATTTTACTTATTGAAATGTTAAATGTTGCATAAAATTTATCCATCATAAAATTTAAAATCAAATGTGTTAGTTTTGAGTATTTTTCAAGTTAAAATAAATAAATCATCTTTGAACGCATATTACGAGTAACCTAAAATACACTGAATCAATAATATATTTCTGATAAAATATTATTTATTCAATGAGCATGATTTTGTTTTATTTAAGTGTATTTCTTGTTGATTTGTCCCTTCGTTAGCGTGTGTCATGTGGAAAATTATAAAAAGCCTATAAATGGTTAGAAAACCACATTATGCTGCTGTTTTGATTGGTGGCGTAAAATATGTTCATGTTCATATCTTTCACGATCCATCCTTTCTTTGCTTTCAAATTGAATTGAAGTTTAAAAGAGACAGAATTGATGACCAATTTTAACAATTAATATACGTTTATACAACCAGATTCAAATAGCAGAAGGATCGTATTTTGTTTTAGGAGCAAACAGATTTTGATGGGCCAAAAATTTTGTTCCGAAATTTACTGATAAAAATTAAGCTTGTGCACTGGTAAAACAGTACTGCCAACAACCATTCAAACAACAATTCAAAATTAAATTGGAAGTCTGGAAATGCGCTTGTGTGTATGAGTTATGTGATCATTATTAATTTTTAGCTCCCACTTTGAAGAAAATTGTACATTTTCTCAGGAAATTGTAAAAGTATGGTCCAAAGACATAAAGAAAACAATAAGGGAGAAAAAAAATGGTAGTTGTGATCCTGGTGATTGCCATAAATCAAGATGAGTCAAAGGCGATTGTGTTCACATTAGAGCGTCACGAATAATTAGACAAAGATACAGCAGAGTACAAAACTCTAAATTTCATTCAAGACCCAAAGATTAAGACTGCTCTCAAATGGTGCATATCCTCTAAACAGTGGTTAGTGGTGAGAAGGCATTGTTTTGGTTTATAATACTCAGAATATTATATGGAAATAAATTTATAGACAGCTAAGAAAGTATTCTTTGCATTAAATTTATGTTTAAAAATTAGAAATAAAGTTAACCGGAACTAATTTTTGACTAAGTTTGATAAGAAAACCTCTAATACAACTTTTTTAGAACGTTAGTAAGGAAGTAAGATATTTATATTTCAAATAGTATCAAAATTAAAAAAAAATTTGATGATATGTTTCAATCAAAAAGCTCTAGAGATATTTCGATTTTCAAGCGATAAAATAGTAAAAAATGAAAAACTAAATGCAAACCAAAGAAAAGAGATATTTTAATGTGAATTTTGAATCAGGTGTTTATAGGAACTTTCATTTAATTCTTAGGAAATTTCAAAAAGGTAATAAACAACTCCTCAAAATCTGAATCCTAATCACAAACTAATAAATTTTATTATCCATTTTGCAAATAATTTCATTCATAATGAAACTAAACTACATTGAATAAAATTCAAAATAAAGAAATTAAAATTATTATAAAATAAAACAATCCAATATGTATAAAAAATCACAGTAAAAAACGGAAATTCAAAGATAAAAATAAGTTCTTATCAACAATTTTATTATTTAATACATTTGAATGAATGAAATCTGAAATAAACTCGGTCATACTCTCGTCACATCAAAGCCGTATTGAAAAGGTTTTTTTTTATTTGAAAAATAAAAAATTCTTAGAAAAAAAGTTCTCAAAACCCAATTTTGTATTTGTGTGTGTCGCAAGCACTAATAATTACATGTAACAAAATGTTGTGTGTGGGTTGCCATACTTTCATTCATAAAGACCCATATGAATGATCTTTCTTACAAATGTGCCTCGATATGAAAAAATAAGGATTGAAATTCTCATTTTCATTACATAAGAACAAAAAAAACACATGTTCAGTTATTTAATGTGATTTATGAATGAATTGTTATTGTATATAACAATTCTCTTGAATGTATCATGCAAAAATTCTGATAAAATAACGCGGTTAACTTTCTTATCGTCAAGGTCGTGCGCCAAAATTATTAAAGTTTTATCAAATGCTGAAGGGTATATTTTCAGATAGATCAACATTAAATAGTTTGGGGAAATTTTATTCAGAGTCGGTCAGTCTTCAATTAATTGAGTATTTTGAAGAAAGACAGAGGAAGAATTGCATTAATTTTTTTACTTTGAAATTCAAAGATCTTAGATTTTTTGTGTGAGAATGTGAAACGAGACACAAGAAACTATATTTTCAGAAATGCGCTCGTGCATTTCATTCATTGTTCGGGTCTCAAATTTTATTTTTTTTGTGATAGTATAAATTAGCCGGTTAGTAACCAATGTTCAAAATCGAGAAATTAAAACAACAAAATTAGTAACGTTGACTATTTCCTTGCTTTATTTCTACTCTAAATTAAATAAGATTTTTTTTTTTAGAATCCAGGATCCCAATCAGTTTCTTGTGATTTCATGATAATTTGATAACAAACAATTGTATCGCCGGGCAGAATTTCAACCGTTTGATCCTCAAACCTCAAACCACATTCAACATCCTTTTTGATACTATCAACTTCATTTTTTAAATGTCTCATGGATATCAATTCGCCTTCATGAACCATTTCTCCTTGTCTCATTACTCTAAATTTCATGTTTTTCTTCAAAATACCTTTTGTACAACGACATCCAAGCACTGTGACTTCTTTTCGGTGATCTGAAACTTTGAAAAGTTGTAAGACATTTGCTTCCCCAATAATTTCATCTTCTGGGATTTGTGGTAATTTTTCATTAATCGCACTTTTTAAATCGTCCACGAGACGATAAATTATATTTACTTCTTTGATTGTTGTTGATTTTGGGATTGATTTCGGTAAATTAACAGAAAAAGCGTAAATAATCGCTTTGAATACTTTTGCTAGCTCTAAATCACCTTCAGATACATCTCCGACTCCATAATGTACGATATCTAATTTACATTTATCATTTGAATGATAAGTATCTAAAACGTCTAGAATTGCTTCAAGACTGCCATGAACATCTGCTTTAATTATCACTGAGACACGTGGTGTTAAATCATCGGGTGCTGATTCCTTGGCACGAATTCCATAAGTTCGTCTTTTGAATTTACCCGATAAAAGTCTTGCTTCACGATCTTTTTTGTATTGTTCATCATGTTCATTTTGTTTTGCTCGAATTGCTTCCAAATCTGACAAAGCTCGATCTTCGAGAGATTTGTGTTGACGCCATTTAAGAATAGCATGGGCAGTTTTCTCCGAATCCACTTCTAAAATTAAATCTCCGGATGATGGAAGTTCTCTCCAACCTAAAATTTCAACTGGTTTTCCTGGTGGAGTTTCTTCAATTACTTTTCCATTGTGATCAAACATTGAACGAACTTTGGCATGCGCAAGTCCACTAAGAAGTATAGCTCCTTTTCTCAAAGTTCCTCGTGTTACAATAGCAGTTGAGAGTTTACCTCGTCTCGAATCTAAATTTGATTCAATTACAACACCTTCCACTGGACCAACGTGTTCTGCTTTGAGACTCATCAATGTAGCTTGTGTACTAATAGCTTCAACTAACTGTTTCAAATTCGTTCCTTTCAATGCAGATATTTCGACATATTGTGTATCTCCACCATGTCCTTCCAAAGCAATTCCCATTTGTGCTAATCCTTTTAGTGTCCTTTCAATATTAGCTTCTGGTTTATCAATTTTATTAATTGCAACAATAATTGGCACTTGTTCACTTTGTGCTAATCGAATCACTTCCTTCGTTTGTTCCATTACACCATCATCAGCGGCGACAACTAACACAATTATATCAGTTACATGAGCACCACGAGCACGCATAGCACTGAAAGCAGCATGACCCGGAGTATCAAGAAAAGTAACTTCCTCACCATTTTCCAATGCAACTGTAAAAGCACCAATGTGTTGAGTTATGCCACCAGCTTCACCGGCTGCAACTGAAGTTCCTCTGAGTGTATCCAAAAGTGTTGTCTTTCCATGATCAACATGACCCATCACTGTTACGACGGGAGATCGAGGAAGCAATTTCGCTTCAGGTGCCGGTGGTCTTGGCTTAACATCACGTTCAACATCATCCATATGTTCGTGAACTGGAGCCCCAATAATTCTCATTTTTTGCCCACATTTTTCAATTATCTCTTTCAAGACTTTCATGTCTTCAATACGTGTATGCGCCTCAAAATCTGTCACATTTTTGACGTAAAGCATCACTTCTTGAATGTGTTCTGATATGATAAATTGAAAGTCAATCCAAAAAATATTTGAAAGAAATTCATCAATTTAATTACCAATCGGTTTCCCAATTTGATCAGCAAGCTCTTGCACGGTAATATTTCTCCAGACATCCACAGCGTCTTTGCTCTTTTTATCGTTCGTTTTTTTGGGTGTGTATTGAATCAGTTTGTCTGCTTTCTATAGTTAAAATTTAAATTAAAAATGTTAAATTTTAAATAACTTTAATTAAATTGAATCAACCTTTTCTTCTTTTGTTTTCCTCCGTTTCAAATCAATTGTTGAGAGATGTACGTAACGTTTCACACCGGTTTCATGATTAATCATCACATTTTGTATTGAAATTTTCTTCAATGATCTTGGAAGAGTTGAAAAACATCTGAAATGTTCATAAAAAATAATTCAAAATAACATTAAGTTTCAAAAGTTACATAGTAAAAGAAATTTACCTTTGCAATAAAATTCTACTGGTCAAGGAATACATCTTATAATTTTTTGTATTTGAAAATTTAAGTTTGATGTTTTTTTAATTTAAATAATTTAATATGTTAAAATCACATTTTATATATTATTTTATTTTTTTATTTTAATATTTGTTTTAAATCTAATAATTTAAGGAAGCAAGTCTACTTGAATAGTAAACAAAAACACATGCTGAACATATGATTTGATGCTGATACAGAATTTGAATGTAATTGATTGGTTTCAGCTCAATGATTTATGTTTCCGAACACGAATTTCATTGTTACAGTACCAAAACTGATATTTCTACCAAGGCATGACACAATATTTTAATTTTAAGGTTTTAAGGTTAACTTTAAGATTAGAAATTTGGATAAAGTGGATAATAAAAATTATAGATATATCATGAATCTGAACAAAATTAATTACATTTAGGTGAAACCATAATTTAAGTGATGCTGAATCAAGTTAAATTGAATTTTCGGTGATGAAATGTAGATGTCATTACAATAACTTTGAAAAATGTGGAATAAGTCACGTGGAGGATGACGGTTATAATTAAGTGTCAACTGAAATTTAAAAATAAAATTAGAGTTCAATGAAAAAAAAAAATATATATTTCAATAATAAGGTGCTTGAAATTAAAAAAAAAATCACAAGAAAGACGAAATGTAATTCAAACATTTTTAACTGCAACAAAATAAAAATAAAGAAATTTTATCTATACATTTTCAATTTTCAAAGAACTATACATTTAATTTAGTTATTATTTAAGTAAAAATTCAATTATGGTAATTAAAATCTAAGCGAAATAGCCAAAAATTGTATTCTACCCTCCAAGGTATTCGCCAAACCAAGCATTAACTCACATTGAGATATTCAAGTGATTCAAAATCTTATATGCGTACATATCTCATGTTTACTTACCGACATAAACTTCGATGTTTGCATAAAAATTTTAATTTTCTAAAATTAGGAGATGAATGCAATAAAGCAGTCACAGTCTTTGTTGATTTTTGTTTGGTGCGCGGCTGCCTTTTATTATTATTATTATTTTTGGCTCAAGTTCCTCCTTTCTTTTTATTTAAAATGTATGTGTATGTTGAGTTTTTATTGAAATCCGTGTACGTGTATGTTACATGTGTGTGTGTGTGTGAATCAAAAATTGTTTTCTTTTGGGATTTGATTGTAGAAAATATTTTATACTATTTGATATTAATTGAAATGAAGTACACGTGCTTTTCAATGATTTTCAAAGATTTATGTCAACATACACAAAAAAAGAGTGATTGGTGGTCGTTTGGATATATGATGTGTGTGTGTGTGTGTTTGTATGTATAATGTTTATTTACATTGCTCTACGTTTTATATATGAAATGTTTACTTAAAAACATATATAAAATTCGATACGAAAAAAAGCTCATTAATTAACATCAAACGTTGATAGGTCGACAACAAAATCAAATATTGTCAGAAATAGTATAAAAAAGTGGTAATTAGTTCAAGCAATCATTAACGTCCTTTTTTGTATTCAACGTCCATTATTACATTTAAAATAAAAACAAAAAAAAAGTACATACAGGACTAGTGAAGTAAATAATTAATATGATTGTAATTACCTTTCATGCTCTCCTGAATAATAATAATATTTGTTTTAAAAAAGTATTATGTAAACTTAACTCAGGGTAGTGTGTGTATGTATGTGTGTGTATATATTTAGAGCATTTTTTATTTAATATCATCAACATACATGTTGGTACGTCATCGTTATGATGAACGAGCACTCATATGGATATGGAAAAATATAAAAAAATAATGATGAAAAAACGGGAAAAACAAACAAAATTTCGTAATCCAAAAAACACACAAAGCCAATTTTATACATGTTATGTGAATTGAAATATTAATAAAATGTAATGAGAACAAAATGTTTTTATTTAAAAAAAAGAAATCATGTTTGTAATTTTTTTCCACAATTTTAATTGTAATTTTAAAATTATTAATATTTTAAATCATAATTTTTACTATTAACCAATCATAGTTTGACTCCGGGATATGCAAATTATTTATTTTTCAAAATTGTTTAAATATGTACTTAAAAAGTTATTTTATTATTATTTAAATAAAAAAATTGTGTCGTTAATGTTTGTATGTTAAATTTATTTTTTTTAACTATTTTTTATTGGACTGATGAGCTTCAACATTCAATTTACTTTGATTCAAGAGATCCTATGTTAAAATTTTGCTTCTACGTTGCGTATCCTCTGTAGTAAGCACGTCAGAGTGCCTGAATCCATGAAAGGAGAGTTTTTTCCAACCCTTGAGTTTTTTAAAAGTCCCGAAGTGTTAGATCTGATCAGATTTCTGAACATATCTGGTTCAACTCCAACCATATCTGATTATTCTTAAGAATTGTCTATTGCTTTTTTTGTTCACTGTTCAAATATTGGTAAGCACAAAAGACTCGTTTTAAGGGTTAAGTACCATTTCTATAATAGAAGTCCTGAAGCTTGGATCTGTCATAAGACTTTATTATCTAACTTATGGAGACAAACGATTATAGTATTCGTTAGAGATAAGATTTTAATATTAGAAATGGTATCTTATAATTTTACAATATGATTCTTTCAAAAGTTCTAAAGTTCTCGAACAATGTTCTAAAATTTTTCAGATCCGTTTTTGTTACCTTGCAATCACAATACCTAATATGACTTAAATTTTATATATTTTAAAATTAAAATATTTTTAAAAACTAACGAAAAACTGAATGAAATCCCCCTCTAAACACATCACAATTACCTTCTCACAATACAACAAAAATACATGATTTTTTTTTGTTCTTAAATATCCGTTTAAATGGCATGTAATTCTTTTATTGTTGAGCACAGCATGCATTCGATTTACCACACTTAAATAGAAATTTGATCCGATTTAAATTGGTCCTATGACTTTTGACTCTGCGTTTAACATTAAAATAGGAGAGAAAAATTTATGTCGCTATCAATGTGTCATTCGATCATGGTAACTTCCGTTCAATTTATTGATGATTTTTTTGTGTGTGTGAAATTATCTAAGATTTAAGGTTAAAACATTAATATTGCAAGGATATTTTCTTTATATTCATAGTCTTTTTTTTAGATTCATTTTAATATGAAACGTTGCAATAATCGTTTTTTTTTGTGATAAACAGAGAGATCAACAGATAAAACATGTACTTATATCATAATAATAATCATACTCCTTTTATCTGAAAAACACTTGAAGCCGCATAATATTTTTCAAGTATTAAAGCATTATCGCCACAAGTTTTCATCCATACATTATATTATTTTATTACAATTTTGATGAGGGGTTGAATTTTAATAAAAATCTACCTTTCTTCTTATGGTACATTTTAAATACTTTTTTTTTAATACCGATTTAATTGTGATTCCCATGCTCCCCCATTTAAGAATAAAACGTTCAAGTTCTGTGAAAATAATGCACTTTACATGAAATTTTTGATGAGAAAATTTCTCACAATCATTGACCTTATACACAAAGGACTCCTTCACTTTGACGAAAATCTTCACTATTTAATTATGCACTTTGATTTCCTATCATGCAACCACAAATAAAATATTCAAATTAAAATATATTTTACTTAACGTTTATATCAATTATTGTGGTCGGTTGTCACTCATTGCGCATCAAAAATAGATCAAAATTAAATTATCGTTTCTTGTGGTCACGTGTCACTTGAAGTGGAGGTATATTCAAAATATTTAAAATATGATGCAACTCACGTTAACGCAAAAAAAAGGAAATGTTTGAACTACTTTTTTTTATTTTATCATTATTATCATTTAATGCATGTTGGAAATTGATAATAATAATAATAATTTAAATTTTATTCATAACGATGACTCAAAATCGTGACAGTAAATGATTATCATTATATTATTAGTTTCTCTGCTTAAGTTTTATAATAATTTAGTGAAATAATAATAATAGAAAGTTTACTATTTTGTAAGTTTTACGTGGTTTTGAATGAATTTTTTCTGTAATAAAAAAAAATCTTGCGGGATTTTGTTTTTTTAAATGAAATATAGCATTTTTTTATGATGGAATGAATTATGTTGAAAAATATATTTGAAATATTCAATCAATCATCATATTAATATAAACAAAGCTAGTAGACATGTTTACTTTTTGATTCAGAATAAATGTTTTTTGCCATAATTTATCATTATAACATTTTTCAAAGACTTTTTTACAACAAAAGTTCTACAACGTATTAGACAAATTGATGTAATTCCACACTCGGAGTTGAAAACGGCCTTAAATAAATTATTTTGCAGTGCAAGGTGCTGCATATTTATCTCGAACGAGTGTTTAATATGGCGTTTGCGGAACGGCTTAAATTTTCAGATATAGAAATTACAGAAAAAATTTGCTATTTCTGAAACGATCTGCTACGAATTCTGAAAATTTTACAGGCTTATGAAAATTCCACTAGACAAGAAATGCGCTAAAAATTATTTTGAAAAAAAAAATTTTACACCAGAGTTCCGCCGCAAAGCACTACACATGCGGGATGAATTGCCAAGAATTTTAGGATGATTTTCGGGGTATTTTCAACTTAGAGTGCAAGCAAATTATTGTAATAGTTTTAAAAGCCATTTATTCACAAAATTTATGGGACCGAAATGCTTATGTTCCAAATGTCGAAAAATCGGCTTAATTTGAATTACTTGTGGTTTCTGCTTCAAGAGAGTTCAATTGAGCTCTTTGCAAATAACGTTAAAAATGCCCCGCAGACACAGATACCGACAAGGCAACAATAACAAAATTTTTTCTTCGCCTTGTAAATGCCCTTTGAACGCCAAACATAGCCAAGGTTCTCGTTTGCGGAATGCATTGGCAGAAATGTTAATGAAATATTGCTGAACTTTACAAGAAGAGGCTACAAATCAAAAACTGGAAAGAGTAAGCACAGAAAAATTTTAAACCAACCCAAGACCAGAAAATGGTTGAAATGAAACACGTAGCAAAAAATTTTAATTATTTTTTTTTCATATTAATACAAAGGACAAGCTACAATAATTTTTTCTGTCTTAATCATTTACGAGAATTTAAGTTTTTTACTTTTTTTTTGTTTGTGCAGTTGTTTAAATATTGAATATAAAATGTAAGAACCGGTAAAGAAGACAAACTTTTATTTTGTCATATTCTTTTCACCTTTGAAAATTTAAGATGCAAAGTAAAAATAAAAAAAAAATTAAGTTAACAAAGAAAGTCTCGTCTTAATTAAGATCTTTTGTTAATTATTAACTTAAAAAATTGTAAAAATTTCAATGAAATCCATAAAGTGTAACACTCTTGGCTTTCAAACAATCATCAGCATCATGAATATTTAACGTCTGCCGTTTAAATAAACAATCTTAAAATTCAAATAAAATTAAGGCAACTGTATCAACATAGCTTTTGTTATTAGATTTATGTTGAAAAACAAAATCCATACAAAACTCAAGTCTTTTGATAAATTATCTTGAAAAAAAAAACCAAAAAATTATTTCAATTTTATCACTTATTCTACAAAAACACGCGTCTTCTATTTACCAGACAATTTCCTTCCTGTCTTACAAGAAGTAAAAGAAGACTTTATACAATAAAACATCAATTGTTTGAAAGTTTTACCAAAAAAAAATGAATAGATCTTCCGAACTAAAAATTAAGTGAACAATACCTATAAAGTATAAGTAAATGAAAAGAAGACAGGTAGTGCAGAATATCAAACAGATCTGGCGTGACAAATTTAACGTAAATAAAACTTTTATTTTCGATTCATTGTTATAATGTTTAAACTCCCAAAAAAAAATATTACATTATAATAAAAGCATGAATATCATCACTTACTTTGAAATAAAAATGTTATGCCATTTGAATTTTTAAGATATTTATAAATAAATGATATCTACTGTTTTTTCTTTTATCTGCTCTTATTCCATTCAAAAAAATTGTATTTATTGTTATTTTTGATATTTTGTTTATTTTTTTCTCATATAAATAATATTGAAAATTGGGGACAATAATGTGACATTATTGTACTACAGTTTGTTGTTAAATTTTAAATGAATTTCTGATACAATTTGAATAAAATGCATTTTTAAGAGTTCTTTGTCTGTCAGTCATTTAAGTAACTTTCTGTCTTTCTGTTTCTTAAGAGTTAAAATTTCGCTCTTTATTTGAAGGACTCTCAATTTAATAAATAATAGAATCACTCTAAGAATCTTCTCGGTATGCTTTTCATTACCCATTTTTTTATATTGTATCTGTCATGACCTGAAGCATTTGTCCTTGCGCTTAGTCATATCATTTAATTGTACCTTTCACATTTTTACTTATGATACTATAACTTAAATGACAAAACATGACAGATAATGTACTTTTGTATTCATGAACGGAGGCTGATACTATTTACCATTTATTATTTTTATTATTTTCTTTAAACTTCAATAAAAAAGATGAATCATTTTATTCTATTACAACAAAATAGGAATCAAAATATTTTATAATAGCTAAAATGTAACAAATGATATCTTTTTTCTATTGAATTCTCATTTCTAATAATAAAAATAATTTATATCATTTCAGAGTTTTTGAATTTCACGCAATTTTACATCCCGGTAAATTACGGTTTACAATAAGGTTTATTTATATACAATTTTTACCGGTATCTTACATGTATTTTTGTAACCAAACAAATGAATGACAATGAAAAGTATATTTATTTATTATTTTACAAAAAAATATGAAGAAGAAGAAGGAACTAAATGTTTGCCTTTTCTATTGTATTTGAACTTCCTCTTAGTTATTATTGTAATTTATTTTTTTTTAAAATAAATTGTCATTTAATAAGTAATGAGATTAATGTTCACAATTTCAATCCAATTGAAGTTCAATTGATGTAGCGAATTTTTATTATTTTTTTAAAATTAAATAAAATTATTTCCCTTTTCTGAGTGATATATCAAAGTTAATTTTATCGGACACTCTGGTTAACCACACAAAAATTCTAATCAATGATTATCTTATCGTAAATAATTTGCTTTATCCTTTCAAATATTCTAATTGAAACACCCCTCATCAAATATAAAGTGTCTTAAAATAATTACTATTATTATTATTATTATTTTCACGTATTTTTTTTTGTTAATGTTACAATTATTTTTTTCTTTATCACCACACTCCATCACCCTCCACTTTTTATTGTTATTTTATTTTCCATACAACACTTTATCTTTACTTGAAATTTTTTGTTGTTGTTTTTATTTATTGTAATAATGTGTGTTTATTATTATTATTATCAATAATAATTGTTGCAATTTGTTTCCAAAACACTCGAGTTAAGAATACAATTGAAATAAATGCGTTTTTGTTACATTTCATGAAATAAGGGAAAAACACACACAATTGTATTTAAGTGGATCGTATTGGAATGCAAATGACATATGAGCTGTGAAAATATATCGGAAAATTTTTACTGTCAAGTATTTGTTTTTACGTTAAACACAATTTTTATTTTTTTTAGCATATGAAGAAGGGGTTTTATGAAATTCAAGCAATATTGTATCAATTTTATTTTTGTATTTATGTGTCACCACAAGTAATTCTTTTTTTATCTAGTTCAAGATGTATTTTTATTGTTCAAGTTATTGATTTACATGTGATAATGACAGGAATTTTAAAATAGAAAAGAGAACAAGTATTTTATCGCTAACCGGACTGCCAATAATGATTTACACATTAATGATTTATTTTATGGAAACATTGGAGTGATAAAAATTTTACAACACGTTGATTTTTACATGATCTTTGTCTGGCTCGTTCAATTTAGAGAGTTTTCATTTCATGTCAAAAAATATATGAAAGTTAATTTTTTTTAATTTTGAACCAATCAGCAGCAATTGCAAGGACAAAATGACTATGAAACGGAATAATTCAAAAGAAAATTTATATAAGAAGCATAATATATAAGAAACATATATAAGAAGCAGCTTGGCATAATTTGGTTTGAAAAGAAATACCTAACACTTTAATTTTGGTACAAAGATGATTTGACCTTTGAGGGTTCAAGAAATTAGAATAAGAATTATTTGTATCAAAATTTTGATAAAAATATTTTAAATATTTAATTTCTTATAAAGAGTTTTCATAATCTATGAAAAAACAATAAAATAAAAGTCCTTGACAACATAAATCGTTATTGCAACAGATGGCGAAGTGCTTTCATATTTCACCAACAGACCCATTATTATTATTATCATTACTTCAAAACAACACTCGATACTCCCTGTCACGATAATACGCAGAAAATATACTTAAATTTATTGAAAAAAATATATAAAAAAAAATAAAGTGACGAACCCATATATTGATATGACATTGAGGAGTCTTATTATAGAATTCTTAACAAGAAATCAACAAAAGGAAAATATACACACACAGATATTTAAACAATAAATAATGAAAAGGAGCAACACCGGAAAAAATATTATTATACATCAAATGATAATAATAATAAAATAGTGGGTTAAAATATTTCAAGATAAATTTACATCCTCGCTACAGGGCGGAAAAGTCTTTTATTTATACATGTAAAAATTATACTTGAACCAAAAATATTAAAATATGAAAATACACTCACATATCTTTTCATGTTTAATTAAGTATGCATAAATTTTTTGAGAGAAAAAACATTATTATTTTTCTTGCCTTCAATTAATTAAATTATTTGTCATTCATACATTATTAATAATAATAAATGAAACATTTTATTTTACTTTCCTTTTACATTTATTTACTTTGCCTTGCCTTTGTACACATATCATTTTATGTCGAGTTTATTTGCCTGTTAATGTTAAATTTGCACAAGAAAAGGATGATATGTTGTTGATTTTTAACATTTTTAAGCAAGTAACTGAAGAATGTTTCTAATAAAATATACAAAATTATTTTACATTTGTAAATGTAAAAAATGTAAAATATTTTAAATTTTTCATTAAAATGTTACATAATTGCTTGAATCGTTCTAAGAGATAAGGGCATCCATTTTAAAAAAACATGATCGGGATGCAAAATTAGTCATAATTTATTTTCAGGTCACCTTACATTGAAGAAAAAAAAAGATTTTTGGGACTTGATAAAACATCGTGTATAAATTTTAAAATGTCTGCCAGCAATGTATACATAGGAATTTTTCCTTTTGTTTTTCTTTTTATTTCCCTACAGAACTTTATTTTTGCATTTGTTGATTTAAGTAAAAATACTTTAGATGATTGTTATTGTTGTTGTTGTTGTTACATGTTTAATTTCCTTCCTCTTCTCTTTTCATTGTGATACCTTACCATTTTTAATACATTATTTAATATCACTCCATTATTTAGTTTTAAAATTTTATAGAACATCATCATTCTGGGATCTCAAAAAATTTCTTTCATATTAAAATAATAAAATAAAACGAGTTAAATGTTTAAATCGAGTCCATTTTTGCTATTTATCTTGCATACAGATATACAATCATGTAAATCCCATGAGTAACGATGATTAAATGAAATCAAATTGCATTTTTTATACCAATATATGATCAGACATGAATCAATTCTAAGCAAAATGGCTTCAATTTTTCTTGTCTTTAAAGCAATTGAAAAATTTTTTATTAAATATCCCCCTTTATCTTCTTATTATTAATTTTCATCATTTTTTTTTATATTTTTACATGAATAAAACCAATCACTTCTACTTAAATCTTCTTCTTTTAAGAAAAACTCAATAGAATTTCATAAAATTTATAAGTTTGTATTAAAATAAAAAAGGGAAGTGGATTAAATTCAATGTATTTTTTTTCATAATGTTAAGACTCCAGTTTAATAACAATCAATGTTGTATATTCGATATTTTTTACACAAAGAACAGATTAAATTAATTTCGTTTTATTAAATTTTATAGCCTCTGGCGAGTTTAATATTCCGGTAAATTTTGTTTTCTTGATTTACAATTCAATTAGAGTATTTTTTTAAAAACTTTCGTAGTGTTGCGATTTTTCGTTGGAAAAAAACTGTAACCATTTTAACCCATTAACCGCCGCTGGTCGATTTTTTGACCAGTAACTTTGAAGCCGGATTTCTCCTAGAAGTTTTTAAAAATATTTGCTCTAATTTTAAAAAGATGTCGAGCCAGTTATTTTGATTTTTTCGATTATTATAAGAAAATTTTTAGCAAAATAAGATGAAAAGTCATGTAATTTTTTACTCTTCGTACAAGATTTATGTATGTATTCCTGTGATATTATACGACACTTTCAGAAGAAAATTTTGCTCAATATTTTTAGTAGAAGAGGTTAATGGGTTCAGAGAATATTTAGAAAGGATAAGTTTCCATATTTTAGGATGAAAAATTTCAAAAAACATTTTGCTTTTGAATGGGATCTGTTTCAAGTTCTTCAGCTCTTGAATCAGATATATTTTGACTCCTAAGACTTTTGAATCTGTTTAGTTTCGAATTCTTTAGTTATTGAATCAATACTGTTTCGAACTCTCGAGTTACCATTACCTGTTATGTCATATTATTATAAGCTAAAAAAAATATAAAAGACATGTACATTTCTCTCTTCTTCTAAATTTATCACTTGAATCGATTCTTTGCATTCTGAAAGCTTTAAACTCAAAGTACTTGAAGGAAGTTTGATTAACAATATTAAGCAAAATATTTACATTAGCGGCGAAATTTCTTATTCTCTTTTTTCTTACTTTAAGTATTTTTTTTATTATTATTATCATTACATACTACTTTGTTGAAAGAACATCAGAAAATGGTTTCGGCTTTTAAAACTGTGGTTATTTGTTGTTTTTGTAATATATTTTTATATTGAAAAGTGGTAATACTCAAAACGAAAGGTAAGAAAATAAAACAATAAATAAAAAAAATACAAAAGATGTACCTGGTTTTTTACATAATTTTAAATTTTAATGGTATCATGTGTATTTTTTTCATCCATATTTTTCACTAATGTGATAAAAAAAAATCACAAAAAAATAAACACAATATTTAAAGGTATGAGTACTTGATTTAAGTGGTTGAGACCACCCACAAAGCTCTTTTATGACAGAAATGTAAGAAAAATAATAAATAAATAAATAGTAATCAGGTGTGCCATAAAATTTAAATAAACAAAAAAAAATCGATGAATTAATGCATAAAATTTAAGAGACAATAAAAATTGAACAGATCGAAATTATAGTTAAAAAACTAATTCACATATGTGATGTATTTCAGAAATTTAATATTTTCACCTGAGTAAAAAGTCGATGTTCACCATATTAGCAAACAAAATAAAAGGCAATTTCTAATATAAAATAATAATAAAACGGTTGACTCGACACATATAAACACAATTTTTCATACATCCCTCTGGTGATTTTATTGCAATATAATACACAAATGTACATGATCTAATATATATAATATATATATTTTAACATATAATTTTAACTTTGCGTGTAACAATAAAATAAATTAACTTTTATACAAACAAAATATTGAATTTAATCACACTATTAAAACATGTGTATTAGATAAACAATGAAACAGCGCTGTTTTCGCATTATTATTATTATTATATTTTTTATATATGAGCAGTTGTTTTTAATTTAATACCTTCATTACAGAATTTAACACATACATTTCACAAAAAGGTAATAAAATGTTAGATGGACACAATTTTAGTGTGTATTTTTCTCTAAATTAATATTGTGTCTGTTTGTATTTTCAGGATTTAATTTAAAATTGTAATGAATACTAACAATGTCATGTTAAACAATGATGAAATTTTATTACAGCTTGAAATTGGATAAGATATGAGATAGAAAATCAGTTGAATTTAGAGTGTTCTTTTTTGTGTGAAGTGTATATTCAGGTAAGAAAAAAAATATGTGTATGTTATATGTATGTATATACTCTATGTGTTTATTTAAATTTGATTATGATGAACAAATAGAAATTCACAAGGACATGCTAAAATTCTTTTGAAATCAAGCGCGCTTTAGTATGGCAAGATTTATATTTCATAGTTTCATGTTCATTATGGAAAGATCACCCAGGACGATTATTTTTGAAAGCTGATGGATAAAAATTTACTCTAGTAAAGGATCGAATTTATTCATGCTGCATTTTTGGACTGCTCTCGAAAATTATGTTCAGATAAGGTCAAAAAATCATTGAAAACGCCATACAGTGTTACAAGTGACTGCAATACTCCCAGATTTTTTTAAAATCAGCTAGAAATAAATTTGAATTTTAACTCAGTTAATGTTTTCCAAACGTCAAAAAAATCCACTTAGCACTGTCGGCAGTTTAAAGTGAATAAGAGATAGTAAATTATTGATTTTATAGTCTCTGTAATATCCCATCACAAAGTTGGTCAAACACCATGCATTAAAATTTCATATTCCAGTTTCTAAAGTTAAAGAAATTTCATTTTTGTTTAATATCATGTTTACACAAGAAAATATTATGATATATGAAATAAGATGTGGAATAATAATGGATATAAAATATGATAAATCACGTTAAATTTTCTAACAAAATGTGAATGCTCACATTATATATGAAGATGAGCAAAAATAAGAACCCATTATATATCATCTTAAAAAAGAGGAAAGAAAACTTTTTGCAATGCATCATCTTTTCTTGTACATCGCCTGTCTTAAACAGAAGGGAGCGTCTTCTTATATTATATCTTCTTTTACGTCTTTTACTTCCTTTATTTTATTATATATATTTTTTTTAGTAATGTTAAGTTTGTTGTTATATAAAATATATTTTTTTTATTTCATATTAAAATACATTGTAAAAAGAGAGAGAACTCATATCAATTTTTTCATGTCAGCCATTTTTCATTTCTTGTAGTTACATGTAAATAATATGTGAGTTTAATAAAAAAAATCCTTTTTCATACTCGCATTAAAAGGAAATATTTAAATTTCATATCAACATATCATGTCATTACATCAATAAATTTTATTCATTCCATTTCTCATGCTTGATATTATTTTCTGTGTTACTTAGCAACATAAGATTTCACCGCCCTTAGAAATCTCCCCATTTTCTTTCTTGATAGTTTTGTGTATCACCCTTAAGTTATCGCAAAATTTTGAAGATTTTGAACAAATTTCGTAAATAATTTAATTCAAAGCTTTAGCTGTTCAATTACAATCAGGCTTTTATTTGCATCAATATTTAATTTTTATCATAAAATGAACAGAGACACCAATTTTATAACTTAAATTTATGTTGTATTTAAATCAGAATTCAATTTGACATTCAACTGCAAACACTTTGATGGAATAATTCATTAGTGTCTTTGTCATCCCATTTTATCTCTCCAATTATATATCTTTGACTTTGCACCTACATATCGGTACATTCACTTAAAATTGACAAGATGCTTTACTACCATATTCAATTAGTAATGCAATGAAAAAGCTTATTTTCGAAAATGTTTTAGTTGAATCGTTTCTAATTATGAGAAATTATATTATATAATCAGTATTGCAAATATGAATATATTGTTAGATTAAAATGATTAGGTAAACACTAAATTTATCTGTACAATATAAGAAATAATACAAAACAGAATGTTTGCATTAAGCTAATATAAGTATGAATTTGGTTTTTATTAGGTATCATGGATAATAAGAAACGAGAAATTTAAAATAAATCCATACCTTAAGAACTGCGTCTAGCGGCTCCATAATCCACGGACAGGACATTGAAAGTAGTGTTTGTGTGGGAATAAGAGAGCTTGATAAAATGGTTTCTTTTTTTTTTCCTTATTTATTTATTAAAATAACTTAACGACTAAAGGACTTGGCGCACTAGCATAGTAAGTCCAGGGAGTTTGATTGAAATACATGTTATTAAGGGGTTTTCAGCACATAGAAGATGTTACTGAGGAACAAATATTAATCAAGGGTGTTAATATTGGTGTTATTTTCGTTAGTAATGGAACCAGTGCATCAATAATTATTTGCTTCCAGTCTTCCGAAATTGGCCATTTGGTGATCCAATTGATGATTCTAATTGACAAGGGATCGTCTTTTATTTGTTGGAACCCTGGCACATATGTGCTTGCTGTCTTTTTTCGAGTATTATTCACTTTGGGCAATGTTTTGGGCTCAGGGACAACCTTTGATTCCTTATGGCTGTTTGATTTTTGCCTGTATGGGTTTCTAAAATGAGGGGTATCACTATCAAGAGCAGGAAATTCCACTTCATCTAAAGTTTCAAATGGATTCTGTGTTGAAATCGTATTCTTTGTTGTCTTCGGTATATTTTTCACTGCTGTTATCTGTGCTTTCTTTGTTTCCATTCTTTTTAAATACTTTGGACAGGAACTGAGATTTTTCAACTGCTTTGTTTTACATACTAGGCAATCTTCGGATGGTTCATCAGTGCACTCAGCTGTATCGTGACTTTGATTACACTTGTAGCATCGAACTTTATTACTGCAATATTTGCGCGTGTGACCAAAGTTACAGCATTTGTTGCAAAACATTGGACTACGGATGTAAGGACGAACTGGGATTCTAAGACCGTACAATTTAATAGCACCTGGTAGTTGCGTACCCTCGAAAGTCACACGTACCAGAGGACAGGGTTTAAACGTGTTTGGTGACTCCTTATCTCTTGCATTCAATCGAAAGACATGAAGAATCTTACACGTGTTATCATTTCCTGAACCGTTGCATTCTCCATAAAACAGCTCGTTAATATCACTTTCTATGGGAAAGTGAATTAAACCATCTATTTCAATCGAATTAGCGGGAATATAGACTCTATGATTCTTGAAATATTCATCTAAATGCAGCATGTTTGCCTCGTTACGATCACTGAATAACACT
>LN483787.1:0-103624 GCA_900002565.1 Culicoides sonorensis
CAAAAAAAAACAACATATATTAAATGAAAATTTATTTAATCTTTTTTAAAGGCAATATTTAACGTGATTTAATTTCTTTTTTTTAAATTTATTATTAATGTAATTTATATATTAATTTAGTAAATATTATAATATTTTTTATGTATGTGCAGTGAAATTAAAAACAAAATAAGAAAAAATACGTTGATGATTATTTTAGAGGTGAATTTCATTTTGGAAATCAATTAATTGAACAAAGTAAATTTGAAGGGATCCGTAATTCCGTGTTACATTTTCTGAAAGGTGCATTTACACTTAAAATTCTTATAGAATCGTGCTTTTAGTAGCTTTTACATGTGAAGACAAATATTTTTTTGTTTGATCAATCAATATATTTAAAGAAAAACAAAATAAGCAGTTTTGAAAAATATTATAATTGAAATGTGACATTTTATGGCATATTACTTTTGTTTTATTTAAAGAAAAATGAATATTATTATATATAAAATATAAAACAAAGATATATGAACATACACATATAGATATAAAATGGTGTGTGTGTTTTTTTTTATAATTATAAAAATTATAATGGATACTTAAAAAAATACACCCCTAAAATAATCTTCAGACAATTATAACATAAAAGTAAAATTATAATGATTATTATTAAAAATAATAATAAAAGAACGCGTGAATCCAATCATTCATGCATATATAATTAAAAAAGGCCTCGTTTTCTTTTTCTTTGATTTTTATTATTTATTAAAAAAATGGGATTTTCAATCAAAATTAAAAATAATGAAACAATATTGGAAAAAAACATGTCGAAATTAAAGGATAAAATGATAACACGGACATACATTTATAATATAATAATATATATTAATTAATATTAATATAAAAAGGATATATAATTATAATAATGATTATAAATTTAATATAATTTTGGAACAAGAAAAGATATAGAAACTAAAATCCATTGCTATGTGTGATATAAAATTTTAAATTAATTGAGTATTATAATATATTATGATATATATATCAAGAGAAAATTGTATTTTTTTTTATTTAAATTTATATTAAACAGTTAAAGTATATTATATATATATGTATATAAAATAATTAAAGAAAACGTAAAATGGATTGAAGTTTACAGAAAAACCAGACTGTCTTCCCAATAAAATGCTAGAAAATTGTTGCTCTTAATTTATACACATAAACAAGGTGAAAATTCTTTTATTATACCAAAAATCTTATTATAAATGTTACATTGAAAGGAAATTTATTGTTTAATTGTTTAAATTTAAAGGGATATAAAAAATAAAATAATAATAAAAAAATTTTGACCTGTTTGATTTTTTTTATACATGATGTTTTATGTTTATTATTATTAATGCGACAATTTCTGATTGTTATTGAAGAGACACTCTAATTGTTTACCAGCTTTGCTGTTTACTATAATATGGTTACAAAAACAATTACGCTCAGCTTTTCAATAACATCACTTTTGTTTCATTTGTAATTTTTTTTTAATGAAATATTATTTTATTTACTATATTTTGGCATAAAAAAGCGTTTGTCTTATTATAAATATATATATAATAAAATAAAACTAAACATGTGTATTAATTATTTTCAAACATTATATATATATATAAACCACCTGCTTTGGATCTGATGAAAAGCGCACCTAAATTCATTATTTAAAATGTTAATTGAAAATAATAAATTAAATATAAAATTGCAATTTTGTGTATGTTTATTTTTGATAAAAGAATAAAAATGTTTAAAATAAAGTTACAATAATTTTATATCATATACAGTTGAGATGCTGTATATAATATGAAATTATATAATGTAAAAAGATTTTTAATGTATAAATTATAAAGAAGGATCATTATATTCTTAAGTACCTGAGAAAGGTTTATCAATGAATTTACGTTCCAATAACTTGGGACCACGGTAAGTGATGGAACTTAAAGTAAGAATAAGGCTCAGATTTGTAGGGCGGCTATTAAGCCTGCGCCCAGGCCATCAGTCGGGCCCATTGTGGATACCCGTTACCATCATCCGAGGGACTTAGCTTTTATCATGTCATCCCAAGCAGTCATCACCTTTATCGTGCCTTTAACTCAAATTGAGTAGCCGGATGAAGGGAAATTTGAGACTGTAAATTTTAATGGCCGGAACGAGAATCGAACTGCCAACCTTAAGATTGATAGTCAAAGACGCTTACCATTGCACCCTACAATCCTCGCAGGCTCAACTGGCCTTTAGTTCGTCTTCATGGTTAAAGTCAATTTAAGAAATCAGTGGCAAACCTATTGAAGGGTTTTCTCACTATAAATGTCTCATTTCTTCTGTCGATTAACTGTATTCGAAAAACATCATGAGAGTGAAAATCATCTCCATCATTTTCTCTGGTCAGATTCGAGTTCTGTCCGAAAAGACCACAACAAAAAGTCACTATGGAAAAATTCATAGGTTCAAAATTCCATAGAAGTATCAAAGATTTTAAAATTAAGACCTTAAGACATTATGTTACTGAAGCCAACCGATCTCATTATGAAAACTTGGTAAAGATTCATTGATCGCATCAATCTAAAATACTTAACAAAATATAATAAATGTTTAACATAAAAGTATTATAAAAATTTCGCTGTAAATCAAAATAAAAGTATATAATAATTCTTTCTTCTAATCTAAAACTCATAAAGGCATATTTAGTTAAATATATTATTATAAAGGTTTAGTTAATTATTTTAAGTTTAATATTTAAAGAAAATCAAAAAAATTACTAAATTTATACTTATTTTAACTTCAATATTATTAACACTGGTTAATAATTATTTAATTCTTATTTGTTGAAGAAAACATCAATCCGATATAAAAAAGACATCAGTGATAAAATAAACATTATACTTTTTATAAAATTATACAGGGAAAGATATATATAAGAAAATTTAAGTTAATTACTTAATATTTTTCAATATAATGTGTAAAAATATGTGTATTAGTATAAAATTTTGTTATAGATATAAAAAAAAGTTATAATGAATTTTGTTTCAATGCAAACAAAAGCGTGTAATGTATATACTAATAATAATGTTAAAAAAAATATAAAATAATAATTTTTATAATAAAATCGAAATATAACTTAAAACTATTTAATTTTTTTTTTAAATTTACTTTTATATGAAGAAAATGTGTAATGATAAAAGCTGAATATATTATATTTTGTAACACTTTTATATATATATTATATTTTATTATATATATAAAGAAAAAGATTATTAAAAATCATAATGTTAAGTGATACAAACTGATTTTAATCAATTATGGTTTATTATAATACACATTTTAAATGCAATTACACTGCAAAGCTGATATTTTTTTTTTACTTCATCATTGTTGTTGATGTTTGTTTATATTGAATTTTTCTCTAAAAATCAATCAATTTTACGTACCATTTTCCCATCTTTTGAGAAACCTTAAGCTTTTCAAACTGGTCCAAAAACTGTTAATTTTTTTTATGTTAATTTTAATTGAAAATTTTTAATGGAATGTTTTTACTATAAACTATACACAAAACTGTTTGTTTTTCTTTATAATTATAACACAACATCTAATCATTATGAAATTTCTAATAATTCTCAACTAATTTGAAAATAGAACAAAATTATAATAAGAAGAAGATTAACAAGAATTCCTATAAACTAATAATAAAATCATTTAATATTCATGAAAGTTGTGTATTTTTATTCATCATTTCAAGAATTGAATTTAATAGAAGGAGAGAAGAGTAGCTGATTTCAACAGTTTTCGAATGTCATCAGTTTTCAAGCTTAAAATTTCTAAAAGAGGTCCAGAAGGCTCTAAAGGATTTACGTTGCCCATCTCATTTTGTTCCAAAGTTATACTGCACATTTCATAAACGACTTTGAAAATTTCGTGTAAAATTTCAAAAAAATTCAGTTAAAAGCCCATTTAATTTTTATTTATTTTAAAATTTTTTTGATATGAGCATCAAGGAACAAAAGCGTGTCTGTTCAATGCGGCTCATGATTCAAATGGGGTTTTACCTGAATATTTTCTTCTTAAATTTCTTCGAATTTAAACAACAACACAAAAAAACGAAAAATGTGATGAAGAATGTTCATTGAATGAGAAGTCTCTTTGTGAAAAAGTTAAATAAACATGTTTATCCAGGAAAACTTTTTATTATTCATTATTAAAGTTAATCCAACAAAGTTTCCTTGAATACACATGTTTATATTTTTGATTCAAGTCCGGAGATCATATAAGATAAGCGTTAATCATGCGAATGTATTGTATATTTATATATATATAGAGAACAGTAGATGATAGAATGAATGATAGATGAAATTTTGTTTTTATATGAAAATTTTGAAAATTTCTCTAAAACTAATTATAATTTTTCTATATGCATAGATAGAAGTTTTCTTATCTTGTCCAATTTATTATAATAATATTAATATTTATAAAGTATTAAAATATTACTAAAATTATTATGATAGACACATGTTTTAGAATCACAAGAAAACAGCTACATCATATATGTTATTTTTGACACATTCGCGTGATTAGCACTCATTATGATTATGTTTGATTTGAACTTATTGATGCTTAATTCAACTTTCTTAAAAAAATAATCTAAAGGTCTAATGGTCACTAACTTTTCCACTTCAATTTCATCCTAAAATCGAAGTCTAAGCCTATATGGGTTGCTTTATTTGAACTGAAAAGCTTTATGAGTGAATGTCAAACTATCAATCTGGTATTTTCACCTTCTGCAATATATTTAGTGTTAGTATATCGATCATTATCCTCGTCTGTCCCTGATATGAAGGATTTGATTTCTATTATCTCAAAAAGTGAGCTTAATTTATTAATTATTAAAAACTTAATTTATGACATCTGTCAAATTTTTTGAGCTTCGTTCGATACCCAACCTTAGTCGATTCTTCATAAATAAGTTCAAATTTTTTGATATATTCAATGACACATTTTTTCATTTTTCGTTTTTTTTCTCTCTCTGTTTAAAATTGAAATACCGCGATTATCATTTTTTTTCTCGTCGAACAACTCACCTAATGATAACTTTTCACCAGAATCTGGTGGTAAAGTAAATCCTAGTAGCGCCATTGAAGCAATTAAAACACATGGTACAATTAAATTGAAGAAATAATAAAGTGTACGACGCCTAATAACAATCGCAAATGTGATATCTATGTACGGTTCAGGACAACAATTGTAATAAATTTCATTACGTTTACCAGGAACTCCTATAATTTTTTATTTCATTTTTTTTTTGGTTGTATTTGTGTTTTTTTTTTTTGTAAAGATAAAATTAAAAGGATATAAAAAAAGTATTATTATTAATTTATTTTGGAATAAAACAAATAAAATTCTCTCAGTAAGAGAATCGAGTGCTAAATTTTCTATTAAATTGTGTATTTTAAAGCTAAACATTTTTTGTTTCACTTTTTTTATGTCAATTTTAAAAAAATGTTTCTGTGTGTATTTGTGTTTTTTGTACAAAATATCATGCTCGTTTAATTTGACTTCATGTTAGCATACACAAGATATTATTATTAGCATTAATTTTTTATTAGTAAAGTTAAATTGATAATAAAAAGGAACTTGCAGTACTTACCTAATAAATCCCATTCACCATTAGTTACAAAACTACTAATATCACCTCCAGCTTCATCTTGTAATTGAAGATCAAGCTATATTTCATATAAAAAAAATCACACATGTATTTGTATCATCATGAGATATGATAAAATTTCAAAATCAAATTAACTTCAATATGTGTACAAATTTTGGTCAATTTAAATTTAAATTTCTTTTTTTTTGCCATGCACTCGTCAGGTCGTGCTTTTATACACAAGAGTGTCATTTATTCACATGAAAAGAGCAACTAGAGTAACAATTAATTACCTGAAAGCCATCATAAGTCCAACTTCCAAATTTCATTTCACATCGTTGATCATCAAACGGAAACCATGTAATATCTATTTTACACGTTGATTTAAATATGCCAGGTGGCACATAAAGACATGAACCATTATTTCGAACCACAACATTTGTAGGATATGTACCGTCAAAACCTTCGTCAGCACTGTTATTATGATGTTAGTTTGTTTTAATCCATTCATTTATTTTCGTTACATACCGATGAATGTGTGCAAGCACAAAAATAAACATAAAAAATGAAATAAAATCAAATGAGGAAAAAATAAAAATAAAATGAAAATGACATGGAAAAAAGAGAAGAAAAAAAAGAGGAAATTGTAATTTATTATTTTTTTATATATATTTATCAAAATATATATACAACATACATTTTTTATACATAATTGAGTCTTATCATCACAAACGGTGCGATGATAAATTCGTTATAGGTCTGTATATTAGTTTGTCTAGTATCTGCAGTCATTTTTATTTTTGCTGTCTTCATTTTCGTTTTTCACTCTCTTATTTTATGTTATTTTTATTTTAAAAATGAACTATATTGAACAACTGTATGATGTTCCACTAAAATAAGAGGGCAAGATGTGGGGTGATGTCAAACAGTATTTAAGAATTGGTTTAAATTAAGTGGTGGGCTTTAATGGTCTTAAACTAGTTAAATTAGTGCTATTTGGAGGGAAGAAAAGCAATTTATTGTTAATTTATGCTTAAATAAGACAGTTTTACAGAAAATTTTAATGCAATTAAGTGTTATGTGTCAACAAAAACAATGAGCTGTCAAAATAAACCTGACTTAATGGGATCTACATTTCAAACTTGTAAAAACTGAATAGAGGCCTTATGTGAAATGTAACTAGGTCAATTAAAGGTAAAAATATTCCCAATGCACATTTAATGAGTTATTCTATTGAAAATATACCTAATACAAATTGGGTTCTTATAAATTTTATGTAGGATGACATTGAAAATTCACAAAATTCGCTCTGGGTACTCATTTGTGAAATTTTCGTTTCAAATGTGCACTGGGCTAATTTACTTTTTTTTCATTTTACCGTAAGTCCAAGTCATGTCATTTTAAATTTAAAAAGGAATCAAATGCTTTACCTGTTATACATAAGCACATCCGGTTTCCATATCCTATGCGGAGGTATCCTCAAATCTTTGACACCTCCATACTCTGACGTATTCCATCTCAAATTCATATCATTCCATTCCAATTTTAACCAAATATTTGTAATTAACAATTGATTTTTTTCATCCTAATTTTTAATTTTCATTAATATTTAATTTTAATACGATTAAATAACACCAATTTTTTACACAACAAAAAAACTCAAAGAAAAATGTTTTTAAAAATTAAAAATAAAACATTTGGTACAATTTTGAAAGGAATTGAATATGTCGAAGAGATAAATTTTTTCACCACTGAGCCATTACAAATAATAAGAAATAATTTCATCTTTGTCAGATTCAATAAATGACGCTTATTTTTGTATGGTGAGCGCCAGCCTGTCTAAATAAATTACTTTAATATTCATTTTTTTTCCTTCTTTTTTAATGTAATATAAAAGTTTTACTATGATGATGAAAAAAAAATTATATGAGTGATAGATGATTGACGACTTATTCCATCATCCTTGTCCGATATACCTTTTAAGTTGTCCTTAATTATTTATCTTTTCAATCAAAAAATTAATATTATAAGCATTAATCATTAAAAAATGAATCGATAAAATGCAATAACATAAAATATGGTGCTCATTTTTTTAATATTACTATTCAAATTTATGGGGAAGGAGCAACATAAGCCTAATTGATTTTGAATATTTTTTTTCCTTCTTAATGTTAATTTAAAAGCAAACTTAAAATAAAAATATTTAGGGAAATCTAATTCAGGTAACAGGCATTTTTAAAATAAATAAATAAAATTATAATAATAAAATCAGTGGTTTCTTTTTCAAAATTTTTCATTTTCTTTAAAAAATCTCTTTCATTAACATTTCTGGTAAAAATTTTTATGCATATTCAAAAAACCAATAATTTTGAATATCAATTCCAACTCTGGCTGCACCAAATTATGGTAACGTGTGGCAAAAGTTTAAATGAAACTTTACTCACCACGTCTATAATTTGCATTAGTGTTAAGCCAAAGCTTAATTGAAGTGGATCTGATTCGTTAACCACTGGTCGTTCTAATGTATTATAGCTGTCTAGCAGATCATGCAATAAACGTTTCTCATGATATCCGGCCAAACAAGCTGGAAATATATTTATTTATATATATATATTTTAGATATTGATTGATGATTGATAGTAAAAGGTACACATGAATAAATATTTTAAAGATTTTGTGTGTGTGTGTGTCTAAGATGAGAGGGTGTTAAAAAGCGTGTAAAAAGGGTTCAATAGGATAGGTGTGTGATTGTGAATTTTTTTTTTTTGTGAATAGAAATATGAAGAAAGAAGTAGAAGAAGATGTGAAAATAAAAGTGTAAGGTAAGTGAGTGGAAAAGTATTTTGATAGATTGATAGTGAGAAAAATAATAATAAAAAAAGATAGAAATCGTTTATGATAGATTTAAAGTTGAAGTATGTAAATGTAAAGTATACAAACAGTTGAAAAGATTAGAAATGACCTGTTAAAAAGAGATTGTTGTTATTTTTGATTAATAGTATTTTTTGAAGAATATTTATTTGTTTGAAGTGTGCTCAAGAAACTTTTACATCTTATTGAAAACTCGATCAAATTGACAATGGATGAATAATTATCGAAATTTTGCTTTGTTTTTTTTTTACAGGTGACTTTGAGCATGACCATAGATCATAAGAGAGGGCTCTTTGATTTTCAGTAGGACACACTAGATGGCGTCAGGACCATAGTTCTTGGAATTATAAAATGGGTCATGGTCTTCATATTTTCGTTCAAGGACTTTCAATGGTTTTGGAGCTTTTTGTTCAAAAAAACTGACATCTTCGGACTGAAGCGATATCTTGAACACACTTTATTAAGAATAAGAAAAAATCATAAGTAGAGAAAAGAAATTCATAGTCATCTGTAATGAAAACTAAAATTCAAGTGTACGTTTTTCCTCATTAACCATTTTTAAATTCCAATAAAAAAACATTACTCACCTAGTGGTGTATTTAGTAATACAATTAACCATAATATCCATTTTGGTATTTGAAAATTTTGTTTCAATAGTACTTTAAATACAAATTTTAAATCTATTGAAAACATGTTCAGTACACACATTGTGACGATTAGACGTCGACTCCAGTGTGAATTCCTTTGTTTTTCCTCTTATTTTGATGAAGAATTTTGTTTAAATGTTCTTTAACAATAAATTTAATATATTTTATATGAATGTTTAATTTTTTTTTCAAATTTTTTTAACAATGATAAATGCTATTATCTTTCCAATATCATATGTTTTCACGAACGATGACAATAATATTAATATTTTACACAAAACAATGAAAATCGCCTCTCCTCTTAATAATTTATATTATAAAATATTTTCGGTTCACTTGAAGACAACATACACACAACGCCAAACCACAAACCCGTTGATATCCGATTTAATTTTAAATAACTTTTGATCCTTATTCACTATCTCCAATTTACTTGTATTATTGAATTTATTATCATTTTTCCATTTAGATGACCAATTACAATTTAAATGTATATTATTATAATAATATTTTATGTAAGTAGAACTCGAATTATATTTATTATTAAAAGTTATTTTTTTTTATTTTAGTCACTCTTTTATATATTATATTATATAATTATTATTATTCATATGATTTATGCAAATTTTCTTTTACTTTATTATTATTATTATTATAATAATTAAATTTGTTTAATATCATGGATATTATTGCCATATAATAATAATAATTATAATAAAAAAGTTCCTTTTTTCTCTTTTTATATTATTATTATTATTTATTTAAATATTTATTATTAATTTTTAATTTAATAATGTTTGTATTGTATATATTTTATATGTTTAATATCGAAATTAAATTACGTTCAGAAAATTGAACTTTTATTATTAAATTTTTTTTATTTTATATGTATATCGTGATACAAATTTAACTATTTTATATATATTTTTTATTTAATCATTAAACAAAAAAAAACATTTTTATTTATTTTCACTCGTTTTTACTTTAATATTACTCATGTTTTAAGTTTCGTATTCACTTTAAATTATTATTCACTTAATATATTTTTTTAATTTAAAATTGTTTTTAAGCTTTTGTATGATTTCATTATGTCATGTATGTTCATGTTTTTTAATCATAATAATAATATTCTATGAAGAAGATGAAGAAGAAGTCTTCTAACAGTTGTTGTTAAAACGATTTTGTTGCTGCTGTCCGTTCTTTGTTGCTTATGATGATGTTCTTTCCATTCATGATGCATCATTTATCCTCGTAAACTAAATAAATTTGTGTTTTTTTAGTATATTTTTGTATAGAAAGAAAGAAATTTCATATATATGGGTTATACATTGGTACATGATGAGTGTACATATCTACAATAATGAGGTGTATGCGCAATAAAGTATTATGTAAATTTTCTTGTTTCTTTAGATATACAGTTTTTTTTTTTTGGAGATTTAAATGAGTTTTGGATTTTATCATTATTAATTATATTTTTTTTTTAAACTTAATGAAATTTGAATGGATATTGAGAATGAAAAATTTTGGTTTCTAATTAAAATGAAATAAAAAAAGCTCGATTTATGTATAGATTAATGTTTAAGAAAAACGTTTTGTATTAATTAAGTCAAATATAATAATTTTCCATGAAAAATTAAGGGTTTTCCAAAAATGTAGGTTATCAATTTGATTCACTGATTCGGACAAAAAAGAAAATAAAATTGAATTTTTGTCAGAATTTCTTTTAAGATTTTTCCACAGACATTATTAAATTGTGTCACAAATCATCCTTAAGAAAAAAATTTCCTTTCAAAGAAAATGACTTTGATTCAAAATATACGTTGCATACTTTCAGGAGAAAGTCCTTAAATAAGATTTCTGATAAAATCTACACTAAGACGACCCTCAGTTTGAAAGACAAATTAAACTTACATTCGAAAGTTTTTTTACTAAAATTTATTCCAATATATCAGAATTTGACTTAGAAAACGCCATAGAAGTAACTGAAATGGATTTGAGACAACTTTTTTTGATATCAATTTTCGAACAAATTTTTTCTCATTGGCTTATTTTCAGCTATTATTTTCTAACGACCCGAAGGAGTAATGAAAAATTCATTTGAAATTGAATAAAATCCTTAAAATCTATCTTAAGGTTCTGATTAAGATAAGTACTCATTGAAACATTTTTATGATACCCTGATATGAAAATTGAGCTTTAACAAGTCAATTATTGCACTTGAATGATTTTCCTTCACACCTTTAAGACATTTTCACGATATAAAATTTTGTTCTGTACATGTCTGTCTCTTATAAAATATTTTTTTAATTCAAAATGTATGCAATATACATTCAAAATTTTCACATGATCACATTTTTTTAACCCATCATATTTAAAAGCATCCACTTTTGTTCCACACGAACGGTAAAAGAAAATTTTCACGATTTAGGTTGATATTTTCACTCCTGATTGCCTTTGCCTCAATAAATCTTGAAGGTTCACATCAAAATTTCATGATTTTCGTTTTTTTTTCAAAAAAAAAAAATAAACCTTACAAAAAAAAAGTTGATTTTGGTTATTTTCTGTGCGAAAATATGCAGAGAGTCAGCCATAAAAATATAAATCGATTTTCTTTAGATACTTTCATATAAATAATACGTGTGTGTGTGTATGTGTGTGTAGATATAAATTGAAATTCTGTATTACACAAACATACTTTCATTATACGAGGCTTTATATTTTCTGATGCTGGTTATTATAAAACAGTTGCTGTTATTATAGAATACGTGCGTAGAAAAATTTGTTAAGCTACAGCCACTTCTTCCTTCTTTTTTCATGATTTTATAGCTGGTGATGCTCCACTTTTATACTTTAAATATATTTTGGATTTTAGTTTTTCATTCACAAATTTTCTTTTAATTTTTTCATTCAACATAAGACTTGAAATTTTTTTATATAGATCGAAGTTTCAGATGAAAAAAATTTATGAAAAAAATATTTTTTTATGTTAGAATGATTTTGGAAGAGAAAAAATTATAACTTTTTTTTTAAAATTTTTAACTTGAAAAGAAAAACACAAAAAAATAAATCACTGTGTGTTTTTTTTTCTGTTAATACTAATTTGATTTTATCACAAAATTGTACATTTTTCCATTTTTATTATATCATGAGAGAACATTCAATTTTTTCCATATTGAATTTTCTTTAACTTTAGTCATTTTCACACCATATCTCGTTAGTTAGTTTTAACATTGTTCTTCTTGATCTTGTTGGTTCTGGTGATTAAACTAAAATAATATTTTAATATTCACTTTTGTTTCATTTGGCAAATCACAAATTTTCTACAGACATTTTTCCACACAATTTTATTCCCGATTTTATTTAATTTTTTTTTTTGGCTTTTTCCTTTAAATATTATATATGGATTTTTCTTTTATTATAAAATTTTTCCCTATACTTCTGTGTGTTGCTGCAGCTTTTTCGTGGCCTCTGCCTTTACTCTATGGTGATGCTGCTGCTGCTGATTTTGCTGGGTACAAATTTTCTAGTATGTACCTTCGAAGAGAATGAAATTTCAAACATACACACACACAGAGACAAAAGGTGAATATTAAAAGGACGATGATGTGCCGAAGATTTTCTGTTTACATACACATATGAATGAAAACAAATCATACACTTGCACAATCTAAAATCGGAACACCAATTGCTATAGACAATCACACACACAAACTGAGATGAAATCTTTGTCCCACTCGTTTTTATTAAACATTTTATCAAAATCCACGAACATTTTGTACTAAAATTAGTATTTTTTTCATTCAAACTTCAATTAACATCACAAAGCACACACACAAACACACACACGTACATACACATAGATGTTAACGTGAATTGAGTTGAGAGAAAAGCTTATGGATGCTGATAATATGATGATGATGATGGAAAATGTCCTGTTTTTCCCATTTTGTCCACACACATGTACGCGAATATAAGCCGAGTCAAGTAAAAAAGCTGTGCGTGCGCAACAATACAAAAGTTGAATGTGAATCATTTTAGTTAACTTCTATATCTGAGATGAGATCAAAATGAGAATATGCTTCTTTTTTTATATATTTTTACAACTACCAGCGAAAATATGGATTGTATTGAGACAGGACGACGATAACACACAGTTAAAATGCTTTTACAATTCATATTATTACACATTTTTTTTTTTTTTGGCATAACACACAGAAAATGTACAATATTATTTTGTATTTATAAGACACAACTATATGATAATTAATCATTGACATCTTTTGCCTATATAGTGAAAGAATGTAATTATTTTTTTTAGAGTTTCTTTAACTTTTGTATAAAAAGTTGATTGTTTTTATCATTAATTATTCGTTTGCTTTTTTTTTTTTAATTAATTTTTATACTTTTAAATAAATTTTATCTATTTGAATGAGTTTTGTGTATGGTTGTCCTATTCGCCATTATGCTTTAAAGTGTGGTGAGGGTTCAGTGCGATGATTTTAATGTGTGGATTTTTCATGGATGTAAATCTTCAATAGAAATTTACTGGTAAATTAAAATGCTTAGTTGTAATCAAATTTTCTATCTACCTTTGGATGCATGACGTCAAATTCGAGCAGAAATCTCTCATGATCCTTCATCCACTTTTTCTAGTCAAACCTCGGTTGCAACGTCGGTTTGGGTTCACTCTTTGCTGGGTTTTTTCAAGATCATTCTGTTTGAAATCACCTCACAATCCACTCACAGTGCTTCAAGTTGCATGGTCTACATGGTCTTAAAATCCACATTTTAGCCTGTAATGCAAGTATTTTCAATTGTGGCCATGTAACATGAAATAATTTGAGTAATTTTCATTATCCTAAAAAAAATGAAAAAGTGTGTCAAATTCGTGCCTAATGATGAAGAAATTTTTGGATTAACTTTGCTTTGCAAGCAGGATTTTCTCATTTATCATTCTTTGTTTAATTAAATTAATGTAAAAAACTTTTATTTTCTATTCAAGTACTTTACAAAAATAAATTATACTTCTAATTTGTGTTGTCTTTCCATCTGCATTTCATGCCAAAAAAATGTTTCAAAATAAAAAAAAACCAAAAAACACATTAGCCCAATTTTTGCATAGTTAAAAATTTATGCATACCTGAAATAAATACAAATATTTTTTGGAATGTGGCCTGTATCCAAAAACTTTCGCATATTTTTTGTTGTTACTAACTAAATTGGATGTAATACCAAAAAAACTTTTTATATTTTATTTTATTTTTTGCCAATTCAAATTATATATGTGTGTGTGTATGTAAAAAACTATGCCAAGACACATTAAATGGTTTCAAAGTACTTCAAATAGAGAACACATTGTGTAGTAAAGTTAACTATGACCATTACCATAAATAACCAATTTTGTTCCTTTTACCCTTTTTTTTGCTCTTGTATTTTTCATGTTATGTTATTTCAATTGCGTACTCACGTACTTTTTGCCATTCGTATATAGCTGTGTAATCTATTTGACTCAGAAGTGCTTTGGTGTGGCCATAATTGATCCATTTTTTGCTTTGAATGTGTAAGCAATGAGTGGCTTAGCGTATATCTGATGGAGGAAAATAATATGCCAATAAAAACAAGTGAACTACCAAAAATTTTACTGAATAAACTGTTTTTTTTTTCTTCTTTTTTTATATGGATGTGTGTGTATGTGAAACAGTAAAAGAGAAAATTGTTTTTCGTTACAATTTGATTTTGGTTATTTTCTTTCTTATATTATTTTTTTTTTGTTGGTTTTTGATCGTTGTCGTGATATTTTATCATATAATCGTTTGGCGTTTATCCTTTTTGATACACATAAAAACGTAAGTGGAAAATGGAGCAAGTAGTTCAATATTTTATTAACATCAAACAATAATGAACTGGGTGTTTGTTTACTTGTTTGTTTTTATGTTGTTAAAAATAAGAGTTAAATGGAAACGCCTGGTTAATTGTTGAAATTGAATTGTAATTCGACTTAAATTCACGTGACTCGAACTAAATGAAAGTAATTTTCAAAAGTTATTTCTCGAAAAACATTACGCGGTACGTGACACGGGACGTATTGCGGGACTTGATTCAATGCAAATAAGAAGTATCACGATACTTGACACGTGAAATGGCTTTCATGAATTTCTGAGGGAATTTCAATTGAAAATGGAGACGTCTTGTAAATTACTTTTAAAAAAATGTCATACCTTGTTAAAACGTTCTCACATCCAACAAAATAAGTCAAGACATGATCCGATAGAGATAAGACGAACATGATGAATAATATTCAGTATTATAATGAAATATTAAATATCATCTTGGATATATCAAGTCAGTGTATATGAAAATTTATCAGAAGGATCAACTCTCTTACATCAATATAATAAATAAAAAAAGACGAATATTTGCTTACTTACTGAAATGATTCCTCCCTCATGCTCTTTTTTCTTTCTTTTTGATGTTGTTGTTGTTGCTGTTGTACATACAGTACTTTGAAATATCTTCGAAAATTGTGTAAAATATTTCATGAGATAAGTCTTGGAGACATCATACATTTTTTGTTTACTTAGGACTATTTTCCTTCATGTGCGCTACATATTTTAATGTTTCCAAATTACTAGTGATAGTTTTTTGTCTTGTCTTCTCATGTTTTCTAAGTATGATGATGATTATTTTCGTTATATATTTACGTCATTTCTCGTTTCTTCTTACAAAATATTACATTTACACTTACAAGCACACACACATACCACTTAAGGTCGATATTTATTAAAATAAATCTTGATAGGAAAATGTCTAGAAGTCACCCCTAACTGTCACTTTTTTCTATTAAAGTGTGAAACATAAAACATAATTGAAAATTCATGCATTCAAAGAAAAGAAACAGAAAAAAAGATGATTAATTATAAAGAAATAGATAACATAAAGAGAAAGAAAGAAAGAACACAGAAAAAAAATTAATTGTTATTTGAAATCATCTTAAAAAGTCATTTTTCTCCTCACAATTTCAATTTAAACCTAATATTTCATCCATTATCTTGATTTTCTCTCATTTTTTTCCAATATTCAATATTAATTTTCAGCTAATTGATGCAATAACTCCTTATTAAATAATATAAAAAAATAAAATTGTATGGGTGAAACCATCTCACAAAAAGTTGATGGGGATTTCAATATTATGATGCTGATGATGATTGTGATTGCCCAATCTCTGAAGCATTTTATTGAACGTTATGTTATGTTATGTTAAAAGCAAAAAAAAAAAAGAATGTAGATGTGTCATAAAGCTGCACACGCGGGATACATAATGAATCAACTTTTGTCTATCATTATTCATTCAGTATTTGTTCTGATTTACCCTTTTTGGTTAGCCTTATATCATTTAGTGTATAATGTGATTGTGATGTATACAGTGAGAGACTCGCTGGATCCAAGCCAAATGACATACTTTATATAAAATTATTTGATGAGATTTTTTTTTGGTTTGGTTCAGAATTTAATATGGAAAAGCTTTGGAACCAGGTTGAAGATAACATATATTAAAAATTACCAGGCGTTTCCATTTTCAAATACAGAAAACACCTCGATTTTTAGAATCAAAGGTTTTAATGGCCAGTCGTTTCAATTTTCAAGTTAAGAAGTATCAAGCACCAGATTGTCCGATTTCAATTTTGGGTTTTTTCAAAAAACACATCTTCAAAATAATTGACATGATCAAAAGCATTCACCATCGCTGATACACTCATGTACATGAAAAAAAATTCGAAAACTAAATAAAAATGACGTAAAATTCATCATTTAATGCTTTTAAGTGGTACAGACTATTTATACCATTTTTTTAAAATGTTGTTGTTGATTTTGCTCTATAACATCCACAAAACTGTACTTCAATATCTCATAAACCTTATACGTGTGTGCTTTAAAAATGTATTATTTTTTTGAGTGTGTTTTATGTTGTAGCTCTTCTTAAATGTATTTTATGCAGATATTTGAACTTTGTGCAGTAAAAAAAAAATATTTATAAAAAATTATATCCAATATGACATTTTCTCTCTAAATGCCTCTTTAAGCCTCGGTTTTTTTCATCATATACCCTTATACCTTGTAAAGAATTGAATTTCACATGATTTTTTTCATCGTATCATTTTTTTTTCTTATTCTTATGTTAGAAGAATAAAAATCCTTATTTTTTTACATTTACACAAAAAAAACGTTATATATGATGTAGGAAAGAAACTGTTTTAGTAGTTGAATAAACAAAAAATGTTGAACTATCTGAAAAAAATTGGTATATGTTTAAATGAAATAAAACATACAAATATATGAGTGTGTCATGTGTGATATAATATTAAGATGAGAATCAATTTTTTTGTGATTTTCGTTTTTATTTTGTGCAAAAGCACTAGAAATACGCTAGTATATTATTTTTATTTAATAACAATAATAAAAGGAAAAAAAACCCTAAAATATGTTGCCCAACAAAAAAATATAAAAATTTTGGTGTGATGCAGTATAAGGAAAAAAAGTGACAATGTGTAAAAACGAAAATTTGTATCCTCATTTTATTATTATTATTTTTTTTTTGTTTAGTTGGATATTTGAGCACGAGGATGACTTTTCAATTTTTTTATATTTTCCTTGTTCCTCATACACTTATTAGAACATGTGAGTTGTGTGTGTGTGTTTCAGAAAATTAGGTGATTGAGCTGTTGTTAAGCACAAATTTTGTTCTTATGTTGGATTTTTTTTGTGTGTACATGTGTAGTGACAGAAAAGGGTTGACACATTTTCATTTTTAATCTAATACAGTAAAAAAACTGCAATTCAATCCCATTATCATTATTTTTGTGTTTAAGGTTCATATTCATTTTTTTTTATATTATCATTATATTGTGTATAGATAAGGATTAATATGCTTCTTCTTCCACTAATGAAAATTGATTTTTATTATAATGGCAAAAGGTACACACAAAAACACACACATGTGAAAATCGTTTGAGATTATAATCAGGTGAGATAAGGATTAAATGTTGTAGATTTCATGTAAGTTTATTATTTTTTAAATGGTAAATTGTATGTGAAGATTTTCTGGGTTTAAATGTGTGGGAAATGAGATGAAATTTAGTATTATTTCATATCATAATGTTTATCTTTATTATGAAAATCTGTTCCTAATTGCATTGATGTCATTGAACATTTTTTGAAAATGAAGAAAAGGTCAATAACCAGACGTTTCCATTTTTGGTGTTTGAATTTTTTAGTTTGAGCTCATTGAAGCAGACCAATTACCAGGCGTCTACATGTCAGATTTGGAAATTTTTTGACTAATTACCAGGCGTTTCCATCGTACACTTAAATTTAATCGAATAAGCTCTTATTATTAAAAAAAAATAGTAACCAGGCGTTCCCATCTAAATATTTGTTTGAGTTCTAGAAGGTCAAAGAAAACAGTAACCAGGCGTTTCCATCAAAAAATCTCAGTTCATATTCTTATTATCGAAGAAAACTTTTATATCAATTCTTAATCAAACAATCAGTGAACTATAAAAAAAAATTATAGTACACTCCAATTTCGATCTACATACAAAAGGTAAAAAGAAAAATAATATTCAAATATTTTCCTGCTACACAGCTAATATTGAAAATATTGGTTTTCAATTTCATTCAATTCGCTGAATTTAGTTTTTCTTTATTTTCGTTTCAAATTTAATAACCTTTCTCTCAATATGAACAAGATCAGAGGTACAGGTATTTTATATTTCCAATTTATATTAATATTAAAAAAGGCCAAAGGTGTGAAAACAAAGGTGCATTGTTTTAATTTTCCTGCCTTTGTTAATGTGTGAGCGTATCTCCGTTTTTCTATTCACTGCCTTCTTTGGTTTTATGTGATTGTGTGTATGTGTGTGTGTGTGTGTGTAACTTACAGCTAAAAAAACTATGTAATTTTCTTTATTCTTTAAAACATTCTCATCTCATATTTAAAATATGTACTCTCAGAACACACACACACATACATTTATATTAGAGATGTTAACAATTTTTTTCTTCTCCCACAGATTCCATCATAGAAATCTTTTTTCATCATCACTTTAACCGAATTCGACACGAACTTATCCGAACATGTACTAAAAAAAGCTTTATTTAAAAAAAAAATATTATCACACACACACATACATTGATAAAGTTTTTAGAACATGAATTTAACCATATACTCACAGTGTGTGTGTGTGTGTGTCTGATTGTGTGTTCGCTTATACAAATTTATATTTTGGGCGAAAAATTATACAATAAAGAAAAAGATATGAATGAAAAAATTTTAACCAACTTTGTGTGTGGTGAACATGCGCAACATTGAAATAACTTTAATTATCTTGTTTTTTTTTGTCTTACATTATTTAATATTAAAAATGTATGATTATGAAGCTTCTTACTCTGTCTATTGGGTGGTATCAATACACCTCTAGAATCATGTTGGAATCTGAAAAAGCGCCAAGATCATTTGTATATACGCGCTGTGTGTGTGTGTGTGTGTGTGACATGCTTTTAATCCTAATTAATACACGAATTAAAATACTTAATCAGATCAAATTGGAGGATTTCAGCCTAACTTTATAGGATTTTTCAATAAAAATAAATGAGTTTTTTTTATTATAATAGTATATAAATTTATTAACTTTAATATGTTTTTTAAAATCGTTAATCTTAATTTTTTTAATGTTACATTTTTTAAATTTTATTAATTTAATGTTTTTTATCATACAATTATTTGCTACATAACTTTAACATGACCAAGCTTCAATTAAAAATAAACTGGTCATAATTAAAACAAAAATCAACTTATGAAATTTACAAATATTAAAGCTTATACAATTAAATTTATCTCCTTTGTATTTTTATGTTTTACTACAAAAAAATAATGAATTATAACATAAATTAATATTTTACAAAATATTTTATAATTTTTTATTATAATTATCAGTCTTTTAAGATCGTTTCAAGTTAAATTTTTGTCTGAATTTTAATTTCAATGAAATTTTTTTGATTTGAAACGATCTCGCCCTGTTTTGCTTTGTATTAAATTTTAATTTGAAGATTGAATTGGAATTTTTTTTTATCTAAAATTTTAGGGCAGTTTTGGATATTAAATGATTTTGAAAGTAATTTGAAAAAAAAATAAACAAAAATTACTCAAAACTACTTAAATGTTAAAAATTTTAAGCTGATTAGTTTATATCTGAATTGAAAGCGATTGTTTTACTGTAAATATTACTAAAATTCATTTAAATTTGACTTTTAATCATAAAATTATATTAGAATTCTAATATTTACATTTCATTTTATATTCAAATCTTTTCGTGTGTGTGTTTAATTGGAAAAAAGTCAGTTTTAAGGGAAAAAATCTCATAAAAAACGAGTAAAAATCGTCTTTGGCTTCTAAAAACTGTACTTTTGTTTTAAAATATAAACTTAAATGACCTTGAAAATGAAAATAAGAGCTTTAAATAACGCGAATTGGACAGGAAATATAAATTTTTGAAAAATGCTGTGACCTGTATGGCCAATTCAGGTCAAAAGTCATCATAGAAGAGATTCTTTAAAAGAATTAAGAAAGAAATTTAAATTTAGACTAATTTTTAATTTCAATGTAGCTGCTAAAGGAACTTCTTTCAATTTAATGTAACTTAACAAGCTAAGTAACAAAATTTAGTTCTTTTTTTTCTCTTAAGCAACAATTCAATTTTATAATAGAAAAATTTAACTAAACTAATTTTTGTCTAAATTTATACAACAAATAGAACAAGAACGAATTTTCTTTAAGAAGTTTTGTTTTTTAAATAGTAATACTTTTAATTTTTTAATTTAATTTTATAATAGAGGACTAAATATAACTAATTTATTGATATAAGGATGATATTTGATTAACTTTTAACTTTAATATTCTTTTTTTTTATAATAATAATAATTAATGGCATGAAATCAAAAATAAAAATTTATATGATATTTAATTTAATTTATGTATATTTTGCTATATAAAAAGGACATTTAAATGGATTTACATATTCAAGGATAAAAAGTAAGGGTTTTTCTTAGGACTAAGGTGGTTGAAGTATAAATAAGTTTTTTTTCTTTATAATGAGTATGATGATGATTTTTCATAGAAATTTCTAGAGTTAGGTGGTTTACTGGAAAAATACTAACTATTAGCAAAGGCTTTCTTTTTTCGTTGAACCAGAATATCATAAAAAGGATTCGTACTAATTGATTGATTTAAACATTTGATCCATTCTTCTCTTTCTTCCTCGGATCCGGCTGACATTCGATAAACTGTGTGTTTTCCTTCGACGACCTTGAATTGAAAGAAATTTAATATTTGTTAAATTGAAATATTGATAAAAAAAAACTCACTTTTCCTTCAGAGTCTGTTTTACACGCTTTAATGATATTATTTTCCGTTGCATACAATTCAAAACAATGTGATTTACTCCGATCCTGCACACTCCTCACTTTAATGTTCTCTAATGGAATTATTCCTCGCGGTTCTTTATCAGTTGTGTATTCAAAGTAATACAAGCAGTTGTCATTCAATATAAACCATCGTCTTTTCCAGGATTTGTAACGTCCACCTTGTTTCAACAACCAACCCTCCTTATCCGGATTGAAAAATGTATGCATTAAATCATTACCATCATCTTGTGGTATTTTAAAGGGCTCAGTTTTAATGGAGTCATAGAGTGATTGGAGTAGCTCACGTGGAAGATCACCACCGTTATTTATGCCACGATTCATGTTAATAAAGTGTTCTACAGTTGGTTTGTCTTTGACCTGTAAAATTATTGATTTTGATTAAATTTTTAATGTTAAATGGAGACGACTGGTATTTTTTCGAACTCACCGATGGATTGTGAAGCGATGTATTCAGCATAATTATTGCAAAACTGAGGACATAACAGGTGTCGGTATTTGTGAAAATGTCTGGATTTAATTGGCAATAACGCTGTGCAAAGCATTCCATCATTCTATCGATTTTTTGGGCTTCACCCGGGAGTCGAAATGACCATAAAAATTGCCTGCAAATAAAATTCATTAAATTTCATCACTAGAGTCCAAATTAAAATGTAATACCTTAGTGCTTGTACTAGAATTAGGTTGGTAAAATCATGCAAATCAACAAAAGCTTTGAGGACTGCTTCATTGAAATCGTTCCGTTCTCCCAAATAATCACCTTAAAAGAAATAGAATTTAAGATAAGTTTACATTTCAATGAAATGCATTTCAATATTCACCTATCGCTGTTTTGTTAAGTCCCTCGCCTTTATATAAAAATTGTGCAACATCTTTTTCGTCCATTCGTAGAAGTTGATGCTCAACAAGGAATTCGATTCCTATTCGATTTCAAATGGAAGAAATTTATGAAATTTTTATAATTTGAATTGAATTTTTTTTTCAATACATACCTTTTTTGGGATCCATGTTGAATTTCTTTCGACCCATTGTCAGCTGTCGATCTTTGCTCGAGTTTTTACTTTCATCTTGTGACTCGTGTTGCTCAATTTCGGCCACGACTTCAATTAATTCGTCTTTGATTTGCTATTTAAATGAAATTGAAATTAAAATTACAGTGAATTTTATATAAAATGGAAAATTCTGATTAGAGAAATTCGAGTTGGTACCTCTTTGTTTTGTTGGAAATACAATTCAGGTGCCGATTTAAATTGATTTTTACATTTGCAATGTTTACACGACAAATGTGTGCATTCTCGATCCCCAAAAATCTCACTTCCATTTCCACTATCAATAAATTCAAACGGACTATCATCTAATAAATTAATTCGTCGTATTTTATCACTAACACTACTCGGACTATTCACATTATTACTATTTGTATTATGTTTTGTTGTAAAACTATTATTATTAAAAATTTTGATGTTACTTTTATTGTTGTTGCTTGTTGTTGCGGTTTTTTGTTGTTCCTGACTAGTTCTAGACGTTGCTTTAATTTCATTTTGCTTATCACTAGGATTATTGTGCTTAGATTCCTTACTTAAATTTATGTTACAATTGTACGTTGGAAGTGTAATTAGACTTTGTGTACTTTGTGTGGTGTTATTTCCTGAACCTGAAGCCGATGAAGTTGCCGCAGCTGCTGCTAAAATTTCTTTCAAATCTGGTGTTTCACCAGATGACGCGTAAATAAAACCAATTCGATTTTGCTTATTGATCACAGTTGTGCGTGTAATTGTTGTTGTTGTTACCTTTTTGATATTTTGTTGATTGCGATAACAGTAGACTTTTTTGTCACTATTTTTGTTATTAGATGACGATTTATTATTATCGGTGAGAAGTCGAATTTCATCCTTGCTATTGATGAGTTTAATTTCACTTTGTTTTGATAATGTGGAGAATTGGCAACAGTTTGAACAGAATCCTCCACTTCGATCAGTGAACGAGGAAATTGAGGAGGATGCTGTACTATCACTATGAAGTGGTGACGAGACCGGAGGAAGACTTGTTGCTTTTATGTTAAAATTATCTTCTTGTCTTGATTTGATTAAGAGTAATTGCTCTTTGGATGTTACGTGATCACTTTCCTCTTCATCGCCATCATCGTTTTGTTCAAGTGACCTGTAGAATTTCGATGTCTCCGTTAAATCAACACAACTTTTCTGAAGTTTTTTGTTGTGTGATGCAGATTTATCAGCATTTTTTGGCTTGCGACGTAATGATGAAAACCATAAGGATAAATTTCCTTGTTTTTTATCACTTGCTTTTATTTGTGGACTAAACATATCGTTTGTGCAGTTTCGTTTTGATATTTTACATCTAACTGGACTCGCATCCTTTTTAATTTATTACAAATTCTAATTGTTGTATTATAATAATTACTGTTGTTAAGGCACTTTATCATATTAAATTTTTATTTTTAGCAATTTTTTTTTCTATTCAATGTACGAGTTCAATGCACTACTTCCGCATTTTATCTTTATTATTATTTTCTTATATTAAAATTTTCTGAGTGTCTGGTATTCGTTGCTACTTTTATCTGTTAAAAAAGACAACCAAATTCTTATAATGAAATGAAAATAAAGTAAGTTTTTTACACTTATTTTTCTTCTTCTTCATATTTAATACAAAGCACATTCATAGTACAATTTTTATTTTGTATATCGGTCTCTCATGAGATGGAAATTTATTGAATTAGGACTAATGTCATGTAAAATTTATGTTCAAAAAACACGTTTTATTTAGCTTATTTAAATTGAACTTCCTCTTCTTGTTGTTATGAGTAAGACTTGAAAGCATTAAATTTTAAGTTTGATGTGAAATTGGAAAAAGGCATTAAATTGAGGATGTCAATGTCAAATAATGTTAGGCTGAGATGAAATTTCAATGAAAATGACAGTTTAATGGCGATTCAAGATTGAATTTGCATCAGGAAAATGAATTTATCTACTTTTCATTAGATTAAGGATCGCCAACGCCCGTAATGAACATTTTTGGATTATTTTACATTCTAATTTCAAACGATTCCTGTTTTTCCTTATTCTGTTTTATTCTTGATTTTAACATTTATTCAAACAATGACATAAACAATGCACGTTTAACGCTTAATTTGAATCGTAAATACAAATAATAAAATTCACATTCACAGAAAAAAGACATAAATCACCACTGTTTATCTTTTTTATATACATTTTTTTTGTATTTTTTCTTCAAATATCTTTATTCCAATAAGCAAAATGAATAAAATGACATGACTAACCACTCCATGCATTCACGCACGAACTCGTCACGAGCACTACGATCATTATCAATAATATTCTTCACCATATTTTTTTATCATATTTGTTTTAAAAAAAAAAGAAATAATAAAAAAATTTCGTCTTTAAAAAATTGTATTTTGCGATGATGATGCGTCACAACTCAACATACATCCATACTCATATTATTTTAAAGTGTAAACTAATGATGTCACTATATAAATGTTTTTTCATTACTTAACAGTGAAGTGTGGAATTAAGAAACCCTCATATGTGTGCTATTTTACACTTACAATGAAAAAAAATAAAAAAAAATACTTATATATAAAATGAAATGTGCTCTTATATTAAAAGTCTCATTTCTTATGTATTTATTCGACTGCTCTTATTATTATTATTATTTTTTTTTTGTTACAAATATTCACATTCAAAACGATACGATATTAGGAAACTTATTAATGTGTTGCAATAAAAACAAAAAAAAACAAATAACGAAACGATGGAGACCGTCTGCTTTAAGCTCTTTCATTAAGCAGAATCTGAAATCAGAATTTGATAAGAGATTTTTTTTTATGTGTCTAATGTCTTAAAAAAATAAAAGTAATTAATTACCAAAGTCATTTAATACAAAACATTTTTTGTTTTGTTTCTGCCATTTTTGGCAAACCAGATACCAGTCAAACTAATTTGAATTAACGATATCTGTTTTCAGTTTATTGAATATTTATGTAAAAAAATTACTTGAATCGACGAGGTGGAATAAATTTCATCTCATTAATACAGTTAATGGACCTCATCAGTTTTTTTTTGTTGTATGTTTTTTTTGGAATGTGTGTGTTTTAATATTAAGGTTGATTGAGTTTCAAGAGGATAATAAAATCCAAATCCTAACTTAATCTGAGAGTAGACAAGGGAAAGTTAAATCAATAACTGTACTGTACTAATTAAGGAGAGTGGTGAAATAAAGTATTATTATGAGTTGGAAGGGAATTGAAATATATGTGATATCTTGTAAGATATTGGATTAAGAGATAAAAAATTGATTAGAAAATTGGCTTTTATTATCCAATGACGTCGACTCAGCCTCTCTATCATAAGTTGCCATTCCCAAATCTAGCTTTAAACTTAAATGGGGGGAAAAGAGACATTTCGATTCGCAAAATTTCAAGCCTTTGCATGAAAATGTCTTGAATATTTTTTGATTTGTTCAGTTTGAATAGTACACATTTCATTCCCCGTTGAATTTTGACAATAAAATAGTCATAAATCCAGAATATGTAAATAAAAACATTCTTTTTATGTATTCTCAGGAAACTCGTATTACTTTGATCACACTCTTTTTATTTTTTTTTTTGCACAACGGAACTCGTAGGATTACATCCGATTCAGCTAAATCCCTATCATCATCATCATATCAAACCAGGAAAATAAAATCAACATAGACTGATATCCGCAATAACAATACACACACACACAACTCATGTCAACATTTCAAGACATTTCTTTTCATTTCATTACATTACAAGATGACTTGTTATTTTTCTTTTATTCACAGTTCGAATTGAACTAATCATATTACTAAGTAGAGCAGCAAAAAATAAAAATAATAATAATAAAAAATATAGTAATCTAATCAAGCATTCAAAGAATTTTATAAATATATATTTTTTTGATATGATATGACTGTGTGGATCGTAATTACGTCTCGTAACAGTAATCAGTAGGAACAAAAAATAACATATTAGTAGCTTTGTGAATGAGAAGCGTAAATTGGAGTATGTGTAGGAGTCATTTGTTTGTCGATCATACGATATGATGGCTCATCGTATCAATGTCATAAATTATATTAAATATGAAGAAATATCACATTGAATATTAAATTCACAACATATTGTTATGTTTTTGATGTATTTTTACATTTAACACATAACCGACTTTATTTTTCATTTCATTGAATATTGTGACTGGTACTGGTTTTTTAATACTACTCTATTATTATTATTAGTATTATTATATTGCTAGTTGTGGTGCTGCTACACTGTATTACTTATAAAATTCCTTCAATATTGTTGTGTTGTTATCAGATAGGATACACATGTTATATGTATTTTTATATTATTATACTTGATGTGCTATTTTTGAAACACTTTTTTTTCATTTTCTTTCTTTTATTTTTTTTCACATTGGATTCACATTCAATTCAATCCATTTTCGATTTAATATTGAGACGACATTCTGTCGCGTTGGTTTTTTATCCTCTTATTTTTATTGAAATTTACACAAAAAAATTTAAACAAAAAATTCTTTCAAAATCTCATCTCATCTCAGTCACAGCTGATCAAGTCATGTTTGAATCATCTTAAAAAATATAATTATACATGTAATTTTTACATAGAAAAACTTTAAATTGGCATTGAAATACATTTAAACACTTTTTTTTTTTGTATTATTTCATGTTATAATTGATAATTTTCTGTATTGACAGGTACCGACGTCAAATAATTGCTGTATTGGTTTGCGATTAAACACATTTTTTTTCGTATTATTATCGGGAAAATGATTCATCCAATCATTTTGAAGTCACTTGGTACTATTTTTTCTTATTATCGTACTTTGAACTTTGATATTGAGTTGCTTTTTTTTATGAAGAAATTATACGAAAATGACTTGAAATTTAAATAAAAAAATAATATAAAATAATATTTTTCCTTTTTGCTATAATATTTCTATTCTACACTGTAAATCTATCTATATTTGTGTTGTGTATGATTGGAACAAGTAAATCGAATACCTGTCTCGCGTATTGTACAACCTTGACTGTCATATGAATGAGGCGAGTGAGCTAGCTAAAAATATTTGAAAATGAAAAAGAGACATTCAATTTTATTATATTGCATCGAGAATGTGTGTGTGTATGTGAATTGAGAGAAATATTCACAAACTCTTTTTATATTATTGTTATTATTATCATACGGCAAGTCTTTGCATAAGGGAATAAATGAATAAAATATAGAAGATACCATACAAAATCTCAATTTAATGCCAAAGAAAATGTTTAAGGCACAATTGTGTGTAATGATGATGATAATAATAATAATAACATCAAAATATAACACAAAATACATATAAAATTTTCTCTCTCATCTTTTTTATTATTGTATATTTTTTTATAGTACAACTCACTTGAAATAAGACGTCAGTTGTAAATAATGTTAATCAGATTCTATACACATGGAGTGGAATGTCAACTGGAGATTTGCTTTAAATCAAGTCAAGTGGAACTATCAGGTTACTGAAATCTTATGCTGAAGCATGATCATGACAGTTATTTTTATGATACGGATATGATTTGGTTTGAACTTGGTCTGTAAATGGCATTTCATGGTCTTTGAATGCACTCAAGTTCCAAAAATATTAGTTCCAGATCTCATTTCACGTCAACCAGCATGGATCCAAGTTTTTTTTTATTATTTTCATAAAAACTTGAAGACACTGTGTTTCAATTTCGGTATCCTATGAACTGATTCGGGCTTTATCAAGTCTCAGAGCGGTTCAAGGGTCATAAAAATCATTCAAAGGGCTCAAAAAATGGACATTTTTGTAAATTGAAGTCTTGGTTCATAAAATTTTTCAAGACCCTTCAACTCCAGGTCAAGGCCCTGATCTTCTTCAACCATATCTGCCCTTCAACGATAAGCAGCATCCATGAAACGTTACCCCATTCAAATTAAATCCACTTTAAGCATAATTCCATATTAATCCATTTCTTGAAAAGGTGTCAAAAAAATTTTCCATCACATGAAACATCACCGGAATTCATAAACAGACACCTACTAAAGGAAATCGCATCATCCTCCTTTTAACCATAACAAACATCTGATCAAAACCAGAACACTTCTCATTACATTTAACACTTTGATGATGAATTATTTAAAAATTTATTATGCAACTCACATTTTACAACTCATTTTTTTGTTTATATTCATATTATATTAATATTTCAAACATTAAAAAGAACCCTTTCATCATATTTGTTTATATCACACGCTCAATACAACTTCTTTTTTATTATAAACAATCAATTTTAACACATTTTATAAGAATTTTATATGAATGAAACATTTTTTTTATTTCATTATTTTTAAATAAATTTTATACAAAAAAATAACAACACAATTTTATTTTTGAGGTGCGGTACCATAATACTGGTGTGGTTAACTAAGAAGCACAAGCAGCAGCAGCATGAAAACATAAAAATATGCGTGTATGTCACTCAAAATATAGACACACAAAATGAAAAGAGATGGAAAAGTTATTATTATTTTGTGTGTGTGTATGTTAAGTGTGTGTTCATGTCTAATCTTGCGTAAATTTGAGAGAGACATACAATGTGTTATCTTTTCACACGGTTTAAATTTGAGTTCAGTTTCATGTCTATTTCATGTTGATGATAAAAATAATAATATGAATAAATATAAATGTTAGTAGTAAGGGGAAAATTTTATTACAATGCGATATAAAATTTTTTTTTTCATCATAATATGAGAGAAAATTTTCAATTTCGCAATTCTCTCGTCAAGAGAACATGAAAATTCTTTGTTATTTTGTTCTACATTTTTTGAAAGAGAATGTTTCTTGTGCCAGTGGGTACCATTCATAATAAATTGATATGTTACAATGAAATGAAACAACTGATAATGGTAGAAATGGGTTAGACACAACATAGACAGGTGAATTTTAAATTGGAGTTAACATTTTACGGTAGAAATGTAATGAAGGAGTGATAAATTGATCTCAGGAGACACTGATTTTATCTTTCTTTTAAATTAAATGGAAATTGATGAATTGCAGGTCCCTTTAAATGGCTATAAAATGATTCAATTTAAAAGTTTAATGTTAGATGAATCCTCAAAATGACATTTAACCTGGATGGGAAGGTTTGACATGTACTTGACATTCCTTCAATTTGAGGTCAATTTTCATTCACTGTTCATTAACTGCATTTGGTGCTCTGATTTTTGACGTCACTAAATTTCTATGAATTTCAATTTTAGTCACATGTCAAAGACGATCGATTTCTTTGCCAACATTGTAATGATTCCACAATTTCAAAATGAACTTCAACCACCTTTTCCATGGTTCAATGAATTTGCATGTCGTTTCTTGTAACGTATTTTAATCAATTATTACACTCCTGAGACACATTTAAATGATATTTTTTCCATTGAAATCTTTTAGTCAGGTACCAACGATTAAATTTCTCTAATCCCCTTTTTTCCATTATCTTACTGTATTAAAATAAATCCTTAAATCAACACACTTACCTGTATCTCTAATAACAATTCTTGTTTCTTTCGCCTCAGCTCGATCAACAGTTTCTGCTGTTCTGGTGTCAAATCTAAAATAAAAATAAATTTTAATGAATTTAAAACGTAACAAACAACTTAATATTTGATTAGAATACAACAGGTTCCCCTTTTATATTATTATTACAATTCTAATAAATTTAAATAGCCCCTTTTATACTACATTGTTACAAAAATGGTATATTTATACCGCTGTACACCTCAATTCAACCAAGTCCATTTATAGATGACTGATATAAATTTTAATTTTAGTCTCATAGAAACCATTTTAATAACACTCATTGGGAAAAATTATGATTTTTTAACATGAATTCCAATATTTTTGGATGAATCACCAGTATTATGTTTATGTTTGATTGCATACCTGGCATTGTAAAATTATCTTGAGATGAAATTGTATTATTATATGAACAATTTTCCATTATTTCTACCATATTATAATCGAATTTAAATTGATATAAGTTAAATTTTAATCATATTTTACTAATTTTAAACACAAAATTTAACGAAAACATTAATATTTAGCACGAACACTGTATTTTTGTTTATCTTATACAAAGATATCTATGTACTATAGAGAGTATAAAATGGCTGCCGTTTATATGGCAATATTATAAACATTGTTTTACCATGAAATGGGGTGAGTGTAAAATGTGACATTAATTTTCATGAAAAACTTTGCAATTTTAATTGAAGTTTAAAGAAATTCAAGAAAATCTGATTCTAAAAATTGATACGAAACTTTTTTTACACTCAAATTTGAATGAAATACGATAATTTTCCACTAAATTGTTTTGTTTTCAATGTAATGTCACCCCATGTTAATGTTCCTAGTCTGCAAAACAGTGTAATTGGTTTAACAGAAACGTCAAAAGCGCATGATCGAGTAACTGTCAAAACATTTTACAATGGAACTGATTTTTAACATTATATTCAATGAAAATTAAATTAATTTGAAAAACTTTCCAGTAAAATGCTTAAAATTTTTTCGGGAAAACATATTTTCATTTCATTTCCTTGCAAAATTAAAATGAATTTCCATCATGCATTCTCTAGCATTCCCGCATTGTTAGCGAAACGTCAAATATTGATCATGTTTTATGTTTTTTCACGATTCAGTCATTCCTAGTTCACTTTGACGAAATAAACGTAAAATACAAGGAATAAATAGCAAAAAACATCATCAAGTAAGCATTTAAATCAATATTTTGTTATTAAAATTAAAGTAGACCTTAATTGGAGTGTTATTCTAATTGAAATTTAACGAATTACGAGTGAATTGTGTGAAATATTTACATTATAAGAAAGTAAAGGTTACGTTATGTAATAAGTTTCCTCTGACTTTTATGGGTTTTTTTTTTATTTTTCTTATCTTAATTCTAAATTTATCATTTTTTCTTGATTTTAGTCGCTATTTCAATTATGGCTGGACGTATTCTTACATTAGCTGCTGCTCGCAGTGTCAAAAAGGCCCCAAGATCTCTCCAAATGAGCACACTCAGCAAAATTGGAAATCGTGAGGTAGTTGGATATGGATGGAATGGTGAAGCCGTGTATGCTGATCGTCTTGACTTCCCAATGCCACCAATTCGTTTCAAGGAAAACACACCAGATGTCTTGCAATTGCGTGAAAAGGAAAAGGGTGATTGGAAAAAGATGTCTGTTGAGGAAAAGAAGGCATTGTATCGTGCCAGTTTTTGTCAAACATTCTCCGAAATGAAATACAGATCTGCCGAATGGAAGGCATGTCTCGGAGGTGCTCTCGCCGCTTTTGGACTTGCTTTGCTTGTCTCACTCTGGATGGCAGCATTCGGTAATTTTTTTAAATTTAAATTCTATGTAAAACAAAATTTCATTTTCATTTCATCCCAAATTTAGTCTACACTGATCATCCCGTTACATTGACAGAAGAACGCAAAAAGGCCCAACTTAAACGTATGCTTGACTTGAATGTGAATCCAATTCACGGTATTTCATCAAAATGGGATTACGAAAACAACAGATGGAAATAAATTTTTTACTTTCATCCAAGTATTACGTTTAGCACCATTTAAATAAAAAATTAAATTAAAACCATAAATTCACGGAAAATATTCTGAAAAGACCGAAAATTCGATTCAAGTTGTAATAGTTTATCAAAATACCAACAAAAATATTTAAAAATAACACCATTCGAGCGATAAATTATGTAATTTCAGCTGTAAAAATAAAGAAAATTATTAAAATAAAACGCCAATTCTTAGTTTTTATTGAAATTTGCAGTGAATGAGGTTGATTTTACATTTAAACATGTTGAAATAAGGCTCTTAATGAAAAATCAAATATGAAATTGGCATTACTCAAACAAAATTTGTTAATGAAAAGCAAATTTATTTAAAATTTGAATATATTTTTTAACTGTAATTAGCAAAAAAAATATTGAAGTATTGCAATCATTGCATCAAATAAACCGGTAAAATTCACATAATTTCAATGTCATTTCAAGCAAAAGTGAAATCAGAGACGCATTTTATCTGAATCCAAAGTAAAAAATACAAGTAACTTTGACTGCAATTCAAATATTTTATTCATTTTATTTTATTTTTTTTTATTGAATTAAATGATTTTTATTTATTAATTGATTTAAACTTCTACTAAATATTTTTTTTCTCTTCTAATTTGATTCGTTTAAAACAAGGGCGGCTCTGAGCGTAAAATGAGTGTAACGTGATCGTGAAACTTTACTTTCATATTACGGTTTCTGAGCTTTGTCACAGCAGAAAACGTGAAAATATTACAAATTTCAACGCTCATTTTACACTCTTCACGATCATAGACGGCCCTGTTTAATTTTAATAATAGTAATAATTGTCATATTTTACATTTTTTTTCAATAAGTTTTTTTTTAAATATTTTTATGCAAGTTTTCTTAAAGAATTAATAACAAGTTCACTCTATATAGAAAGTTTTTTTGGTCTCAATCAATACTCTAATAATTTTTATTTTAATTCTAATTTTAATTCTATTGAAATTTGAAACTTTAAATTTTTTCTAGATATATTTTCAATTCAATTCAACTTTTTTTACACAATATTTCAAAATAATTTTAACTAAATTCAAGTGAATGTCAATATTTTTTGATTAAATTCCACTATTTATAATAATATTAAACCTTTTATTTCAATTTAATTGCATAGAGAAACCGCGAATAATTTCTAAGCGTTTCATATCTATAAGGGTTAAAATTTACTATCAAAATTCAAATCGTTTAAATGGACAAAAAAAATTGCTTGGACACCTATTTGAGGAACACATTTGGATAAAAAATTTTATGTGTGATTATTTGTTATTAACTTGTTCAAAAAAGCTACTTTTTTATAATAAAAAACGACACCGACTTACTTATGGGAAAAAATAATCTGTGAATTATTCAAAAACTTTTAATTCTACTTTGCTTTATTTTAATTTTTCTGGTCCTATTTAACCGTTATTTTATTTTATAATATTTTAAATGTCATTTAATAGGGACTGAAGCGATAGTTTGCTGAAAATATGTCATTTTTTCATAAGAACAAGAGGAAATTGTGAATGAAAAAGTTTCATAAATCGTTCAAATAATTGAGCAAACGTTCATTTTATTTATATTATAATTTTTTCTTTGATTTCCGATGATGATGAGATGATGACCACACATATCAGGCCACATATTTTTAATAAATTTTTCGCTAACAATCAAAATTTCTTTAAATGAAATGAAAAAAACATTCAACCATAATTCTCATGCTTGTAAATTAAATTATAAGGAATAATAATAATACTGATAAAACGACAACTATTTTTTATTTTTTGGCACTAGTTCATCACATTCTTTTAATGAATGATCTTTAGTCACATGTTCCATGTCCCGTTTAAAATTATTTTGGGATGTTACGATGTGACAATTGATTGTATGAATTTAATGATGTCGTTTAATTATTTTTCTTTTTGTAAATATTTCTTTGGGTTTAAAGATTTCTTTTTGTAGCGTAAATTTCAGGTAAATTAAATGATATTGGTATAAAATTTGGCGATAGAATTGATAAGCGATTGATTAGTTTTTAATTTTTTTCTTAAATTCAATTAATTTTCTTATTAACTTTTTTTTTTTGCTATGTATTGAAAGAGTTAAAATCTTGCTTTGCATGCATGATTAAATTTAATGTGACGCATTTAAATTGATTTTATTTTATCCTGAACGATGTGAGCCTCATTTTACTAGTAAATCTGTGTTATAGACCCTAATAAGAACTCGCACTGTACTTTTTTCACATTTAAATTAAAAATAAAACCAATTTCAATGCATCCCAATAAATTTCATAAATTTTTTAAGCTAATTCTTATGAATAATATTAAAATTTTATAACTTTATAAATGCAATATTTACAGAAAGATTTAAAACAGTTTCAAAAACGTGTAATTTACACTTTTTTTCATTCGATAACAAATTAATAATAAAATAAATGCTTTTATAGATTCCCTAATAATGATTTTTATCATAATTTACTTTAATAAATATTTTTTTTTTAGCTTATAACTATTTTTTCTAATTCCATTTTATAATTGACGGCTTTTGTTAGGTCTTTTTCATGTAAGTTTCATAATTTTTTTCATATTTTAAATATTTTTTACTTAATTAATAGGGAAAGAGACTGTTTGATAGAATTAGCATAGCAGAACATCTTGTGCAATGATGAGAATAAAATCTAAGAAAGGTAATAAAAATTCCGAAATATTTCAAGCTCTTTTAATGACTTTTATGATTTCAGGTCATATATTCGATTTTTCATCAATTCATTTGGTCCCTCACAAATTATTCCGGAACTTTTTTAATTAAATGTAAAATGAAAGAAAGTAAGTGAAGTGAGGACGATTGCGATTCATCATGATTAGTCAAACTCTATTTATTGCCTCTCAATTTATTTTTTTTTTTTATTTTAATGCGATTTTTTTAATATTATGACTTTTAATTATTTATTTTTATATATCAATAATTTTTTCTTGTCTTGATTTTTTTTTATTATTTTATTTTATTATTTTTTTTGTTTTCATCACAACCACAGTAAATAGTTATTATTATTAGTATTGTTTGCACAAGATGGATTACAATCAGTTAGTTTTAAGTATTTGACTTAAAAGCAAAGATTTTTCATAAGAATTATTAAGTGAAAAAAGTTTACTATTAACGGAACGCATGATATGAAATTTAATTTAATTCAATTCTTGCAATTAAATTCAACTATTTTTTATTTTAATACTGAAATGAATGTGAACCTAAGAATCACTGATAAAAAACTTAAAATATCGACATTTCTTATGAGGGTTCCATTGTCCCTCCATTACCAAGTCCGGATTTTACTTCATGTGGTACCTGTTGAGAAAAAATTTAACCATTGTATGGAAACGCCTGGTATTTTGTTCAAATAAAAATTACCTGTTTCTTGAAACATTCCTCAAAAAAGATTGTCATTGATCGGTAAAGATGCCTTTTAACGCCTGATAACGAATGACCTTCATCTGGATAGATTTGTTGCTTGAAGAGAGCACCTTTAGCAGCAAGAGCCTTTGCAAACATCATACTTTGTTGGAAATGGACGTTGTCATCAGCGGTTCCATGAATCTTAAAAAAAGAAATTTCAATGAAAGATTTAAAAAAATCAGGATTAAGTTCAATTTTTTTTCATATCCTTTACCAATAAAAATTGTTTATCTTTAAGCTGTTCCACATATTTTGATAAATCACCCTCCTCATATCCCTTGTAGTTATCTGTCACATTTGGTAATCCCATGAATTTTTCAGTGTATGCAGAATCTGTTAAATGTAAATATTTTTCATATGATTACCAAAAAAAGGGGAAATACAAATAAAAAATTACCATATAATTTCCAATTCGTGACAGGAGCAACACTAATTCCACACTGAAACAGTTCATCTGTACTTGCTAATGCCAAAATACTTGCAAATCCGCCATAGCTCCATCCCCACACACCAACACGTCTCTTATCCACAAAATGTATATTATCTCTCAGATATTCAGTGACTTCAAGTTGATCTGAAATCTCAACTGTGCCCAATCGTCGATAAACTTCATGTAATAACTGATATCCTTGTCCACTTGATCCCCTTCCATCAATTTGTGTTATAATGTAATCCTTGGTACCAGCTAGATATGTGTTCCAGTCAACATTCCATTTTTCTGTTATAAGTTGAGTACCGGGACCGGAATAGATGTTGACCACCATTGGATATCGCGTTATTTCATCTTCACGCAACCCAGGTGGAAGGTACAAACGGACACGTGCATAATATCCTCCTGATATCATTACAGGGTAGGTTTTTACTTGTGGTAGAGCTGTACGAGACATTTTTTGCTGGTTGATGGTTGAATTGAATGAGAATGAAATGAAAAAGGAGAAAGAGGCAAATTAGTAATGTAAAGTTGCAAAAATAAAAACAAAAAATCCATTGAAATTTGGTTAAAGATGAAAAATTACGTCATTAAAACTTTTTTCTTGAATGAGTCCAAGTTTTTCAATTAAAAACCACAAACATTGACGTATAAATGTGTGTAAGTGTAATCAAATAAACCAGTTTTTTTTTATGATAGTCAATGGTATCATCACAGACAATGATCTTAGATTTCAGTCTACAGTAAAAAGAGATGTAAAAAAAAGTTACCCTAGAGAAAAATACATCATCTTATTGATTTTAAGCAAAAAAAGATTGTGTATGTTAAAAAAAATCAAACGAAAATATATCTTTCAATGTCATTTTTACAATTCAAAAACTTTTTTCAATGTACCATGAACTTGACAATAACTTTATTGATAGTTAATTGAATTAGAGATAAATTTTTATGTGAATTTGCTCTATTTCAGTTATTGGAACCGTGATACAGATTCACATGTGACACGTGGCAGTGAAAGTTTTTGACCTTGATTTTTCTTCTGGTCGGGGTGACATAGTTTGTATCAAAACCAAATTAAATCTGATTTCATATTCCAAATTTTGAATGAAATCACATTTTAAAACCAAATATTAGGGTTAAAAACTACCTGTTTCGTCTACATTTTTGATTTGATTTTTTATAATAATATTCAAATATTTTAATTTTTATTGTTTTGCAAAAACTAGTAAAAATGTTTTGATATTTACTAAATTAGTTTGTTTCTAAACGTGATCTGGTCACGATATAAAATTCTTACGATTACACAATCAAAACGATGTTTCACAAAGGACACATTTTTCTTTTTGTGAATCTCCTTGTTCCGATCAATCTCGTAATTTACTTTTCATATCTTTTCAAATACAAGGATATCCCGATTTTGGAGTACAGTGACCCAGTTCCTGCAATTTGTCCCAATGAAGGATATTATCCAAAAGATAATTTTTGCTATCCGAGTTTTAGTAGTTCCGAATTGAATCTTCAATGTGAACGTGATCTCGAGAAATGTAGTAAAAGTCATCCATTGTCCTGTCCAGTGAATAAGTACTTCAAACAAGATGATCAATCAGATTTCTCCTGTTATACAGTTTATTTGTTAGTTGATCCAATCAGCCCGATTTGTCCTGACGGTTTTATAAGAAATTGGGATACGTGCATTCCCGAAGATGAAAATGTCGAAAATAATGACGAAGAATCACTTATGTGTCCAAAGGGTAGACTTTTTAAAAATTTAAAGTGTTATACAGTGATGGAGTTGTCTGGTGAATCGTGCCCCGAAAATTTACTTCAATTAAAAGATGGAAAATGTACCAATGAGACTCAAGTGAAAATAAATGAAGATGATTTGAAGTGTAAAGATGATAAAGTGTTGATTAATGAAAAATGTTATGAAACGAACGTTGTTGCAGAACCATCGATACTGATTTTGTAAAAATAAAATGTAATTTAAAAATAATGGAAATGAGAGTGACTTTCAAAAATATTAAAAATTTGATCTAGTTTTAATTTATAAATAAAAATTACCAAAAAAAAAATAAATGAAAATAAGTGCTTTCAAATTTCAACATTATGTTAACCGAACAAAAACCATGATTTCAATTATTATTTTATCTTTTTTTGTGGATAAATTACAATTAAAGTTGCTCTTTTGCTTGCTCATTTCTGGAATGTTCCTTAAAATGTGTTTTTATACAAACGAAAAATAAACTAATGCAAAAAAAACAGATTATAAATAATTTACTGAAACTCAATAATAACACTATGCAAAAAATGAGTAGATTCGTATTCTAAAATTTTTAGTAATATCATGAATGGCAAAAAAACAAATCCTGTATCTTGCTAAGGATCATATTAATGAAATTTCGTTTTTTCAAAGTCTTTCAAAGTTCAAGCCATAAAATGATGCTTTACACTTGTTTCATATCAAAGTCAATGAGGATAGATTTTTACTTATTTGTAGCTCCGTGTAAGGATCGAGCAAAAATAAGGGAGAAAAGTAGCAAAAATTTAAGAGTTTTTGTCACAACTTAATAACTGGACCAGAAATGTTTGAAACAAGTTTGTATCACCTTGTACTTGAATTAAATTCAGAGAAAATTGAAATTAAATGAATTTCACAAGTTCATTTTCGGTCATTCACAAATTGGATCAGAAAAGCTACGGTCATTTTTTTCCATGTTAGAAAATTTAACTTAATTCCATTGAGACGGACTCAAATTCGGTGCTAGAAGCGTATTCTTTATAATTTTGATAACAATTTACTGTAACAATCAGGTTTTTTTGCATTTTATTCGCTAGATGATGTTTTATTTTCCTGTTGTTTTGCTTTTTTGGCGACAATCCTAAATATTTATACGCAAAATATATGCGAATTAGTACAAAATTAGATACCGCTCTGAAAAGTCATAAAACTTTTAAATTTAAATCAAATATAAAAATGGAAGAGAAACACAAATTTCTATTAATATTCAATTTCGTGTTATTTCCCGTTGCAATGATAATAATAAGTGTGTTGACATTTCAAGGTACCGACACCCTCATCGACTATATTGATCCAGTTGATCCAATTACAAATTGTCCAGCGGATCAATCAAATTGTGACAACATTACGTGTCCACCCATGAAATCATTCAAACCAAATGACCAAGATAAATGTTATACAATAATCCAATTTACAGATCCAATTGAGGCAATTTGCCTTGAGGGCTATATCAATTCAGGAGATGTTTGTCTTCCGGAGGATGTAAAAATTGATGAGCATGAAACACGTAAAAAACCGTTAATGTGTCAAGACGATGGACAAGAGCGTGTCTTGAAAAATAATCGATGTTATGTCATGAGGCAACTTGTAGAAGAAACGTGTAAAAAAAATAAGTCATTAGAGAATAAAAACACATGTGATGCTAGCAATAAATCAAGTGAAACTTTAACACAACACACAGAGTTCAAGTGTAGTGATAGTGGAAATGAAGAAAGTACAAGTTCAAGTGAAATGGAACAGGTGCAGTTAAACAATAAGTGTTTCAGACAAGTGAGGATAAGTCCATAGAATTATGATGGATATTTTATTGTAAATTTAGGCTAAAGAAATAAATTAAATCACAAATTCATTTTTGTTCGAGTAAAATGTTTTCATCATTATGATGATCAAAAAAAAATAACCAGGAAACCAGTTTTTTGCATCTAACCATTTTAATAGTCTCAAAGTCTGCTATTGAAAAAGTTCAAGGTCCCATCATCATTAAACAAGAAAAAAAACTTAATTTTATTCATTCATTATACAAAAAAAATGTAAAGCAAAAATACCAAAACAAACGTAATCCTATTTAGAGCATCACCTCTTGCATTATTTTTTTGCCATAAACGTTTTGTTTATATCTTTAATTTAAACATTCATTCAAATTTGCGTAATTATATAAAAATATTACATGATTCGTTGAGTGAGTTGTAAATTTGCGTTAAAACTCAGTAAAATTTATAAACATAATTTGTGTGTGTGAGTGTGTTTTTGTTTTTAATAAGTGTAAAAAGACATTTGACTCATTAAATGTCACGTCATTCAGTCAGGGAGTGTTTTTTGAGTTGAATTTGATGTTTTTTGAACAGAATAAAGCTTTTTGATGTTGAAGTAAATGAGAAATTATGGTTAAGTGGTAAAGTCATAAATAAGATGAAAGAAGAAAAAAAAATGTTAAGCACTATTTTGACATGATGATGGGAGAAAGAGTGAGAGTGTTTGAGTGTGTCATTAACAGAAGCACATGGGAATAAATGTTAAATTAAAATAAATTTCAAGGTTAATTCTGACTTACACATTTTGAAATTTCATCATTTTTTTGTGAGTGAAATGACTCATTCTATTTTGCTAAAGTTAACTTTTACTGAACATCAGGGCAAAATAAAAATTTTTCACCTCAAATCGGCCAGATAACGGTTTAAGATTTTGAATTTTCGAAAAAAGTGACCTTTAGTATGGTATTCGTCCAAAATGGGTTAAATGGCTTACAATGAGATTCATTTGCATACTCATAATTTCTAACATTTAGTCATTAACTTGAAGAATTTTCGCTTGATTTCTCAAAAAATCTATTTTCATATCTTAATTTCTATGTTAAATCATGTAATTGGACCAAAAATTCAAATTTTCTTGCCATATAAGTCAAAGCCATGTCTAAATGTATAAGAAATTGTGTTTTTTTTTCCTTCACGTATAATTTTGACAAAAGCAACAAAAAAAACTCTCAAAATAATAGAAAAATGAATGTACAATACATTTTAGTAATGGTGTACTAATAGTTGCGTGTATACAAATAAACATGCTACCACTTAAATTTATGCGCATAGTCTCCCACTTAAAAAACATGCTTGTCTCTTTCACAAGCTCTAATTTTATTCAATAGCATGAATGATGTTAAGATTAGTTTAGTTATAGTAATCCAACAATAATACTCATAATAATAATTAGGGTTCTCATTATTAAAATTATTCAGTTTAGATATTTAGAATTAAAAGCGTTTAAATGGGCAATCAATGAAGACCCTGCTTAACAAAACAGATTGAATTAAATAGAATTTCAATATTTCATTTTAAATAACAAGTTATTTCACTATTTTTCCACCGGTTTTGAAGTTTGGTTGGTTTTCGCAACAATATTAAATATTTATTTACATTTTTCACTAATTTTTCATCAAATTAGAGCTGAAAAAATTGAAAATACTTGTATTCTTTAGGATTTGTTTACAATGTCAAAATTTAATCTGACATTCTATTTCAGCGATTTAATTTTAAACCGGAAAAAAATAGTTTAAATTGAATTTTTCGGATTGAATGAAATTAAAAAATTTATACATATGTCTGTAGATACAAAACAACTGTCAAATTTAATTCAATCTATTTCAGCTATTTAAACTGAATGATGAAAACGCCTAATGTATTAAAATTGCTTAGACATACAAATAATTTTTTTTATTTTTGGGTTCTTCATACAATTTCCTTCGGAATTTCCTTAAAATAATTAATTTAATTGTGAACAAATTGTATTAATTTGAACAAAAATAACAATTCATTATAAAAAAAAGTTTTCAAAGAATTTGTAAAGATTTAATGAAATAATAATACAATACAAAAAAAAAACAATAAAATCCGAGATTTATTTACAATATAAAAGAAAAAAAATGTCAATAGAAGAAAAAGGCAAATGGGTTATAATAATAAACTTTATCTTATTCCCAATTGGGTTGATAATGTACAATGCAATGACGTTAGAGCCAAGTACCGATTACTTGGTTGAATATGTGAATCCAGTTAAAGGTACATGTCCGGAAAATTATGACTTCCGAAATGGATTTTGCATGAAATCAAATTGTAATGATGATCAAAATAATAAGAACAACAACAATGAATGTGAAAAAACCACAATAAATTGTCCGTTAAACAAGGAATTGAATCCAAATAATGCGAATGATACAAATTGTTATACAAAACTTTATTATGTCAATTCAACAGAACCATTTTGTCCGGATAATTATTTTCGATCTGGTGACATTTGTCTACCATTTGGCGTAAGATACGATCAACATGAGATCTCAAAAGTACCATTGCTGTGTGACGATAACAAAGTTTTGAAAAATTTAAAGTGTTTTTCTGTCAATGAAACGCTCGTCATTTCACAAGAGGAGAAAAATGAACTTTAGTCAATTTAAATCAAGTTAGTGTATAACCAAAAAAAAATAATAAAAAAAACTTACCTTTAACCGTGTATTATTGATTAGGAGTTTCATCAATTGCAGTGGATGATCATCTTCGTCAGGGAAAATGCGATAAATGGCGCTTGTTGGAATATCGGGTCCCAAACATTCAAATAACGCAAAATTACTTTGTTCCGGTGGGAATATGACATTATGATATAAACATGCTGTGTTTCCAATCAATTGTGTTTCTGGTTAAAATTAAATTATGATTAATCTTAATTTCATTAGTCATTAAATTTCACTTACGTTTCCTTTTCTCGCCATGTTTTGGTGTTTTTGTTGTAATCTCAATTTCGCCATCATCATCCCAACCATCACTAACTGTAACCAATTTAATCGCTCCTTTAATCTCCTCATCTTCATCCTCATCCACCACATGTTCACATGTCAAACACACAGGTGGTCTAACTGCAGCTCCACTTTTAGGTGGCAAGGCATCAGCTCGATACAAGTGTTGTTGACTCGGATAATGTTGTGGCGTTCCCAAAAAATACACATAATTATGCGTTTGATCCCAATACACTATTTTATTGACTTCACTTCGACCGTGTGTTAGGGGAGTAATTTTCTTCCTTGATATTTCAACGTGAATCAACTGTTTGAAGTGCCCAGCACCACCGTCACGTAACGGTTGAATGGTGATATAAGAACTGCCATTTAACGCAAAATATGGAACAGACAGAATGTCAACCCAACCACGATTGTCACCGTTTATACGATGTGTCTAAAAGTTTTTAATTGTAATTAAAATTAAATATTTTGAATGTCAAACTTTTTAAATTAAGGAAAATACTCACTTCTTGACAATACCACATTGGACTTTTGCATAATGTTACAATTGAAATGTTTTGGGGGCGGTTTAGCCAAACAATGCAAACTTCTGTTTGTGAAATCCATGCGGCAGATGTAAAGTAATGCTCACTGTGAATGTAAATTTGAAATAAAATTCATTTTTTTTCTAAAAATAGAAACTTACTCATTCATCAAAAATGGTGGTGGTGTCAAATCACGTGTCCGTATGCTTTTGGGTTCGGCTAGATCTGCTACTCTTAATTTCACTGTTGGATTTGGTGTTCCAGGCTTTGGATATCTGTTTTAACGTTATTATTGTTATTTTAAGATTAAAAAAAAATATAAGAAAACTTAAATGAAAATTAAATTAAATATTTACCTTAGAGATTTAATCTCAGGATAAAGTTTCATATTACCATCGTTTGTGCCATACCAAGTGTATTTCTGTTCTTGCACATTCGAATCGTTGAATACTGCGTACAACATAAGATGGCCATCATTTGAAAGCCACAAAGCTGTATTTGTATGGAGAATTTCCTCTAAAAATAAAAATATTACAAAAAATAATTAAACTGTAATCCTTTGAGAAAATTTAAGTGCATTTTCATTTAAACCGATTTTGATCTAATTTTATCTCTCAATTTTTCTTTATTTTTTTACAAAATCATGCCAAGCCGTCGTTAAAAGTGTAATTCAAATAGGAAATCATAAATAGATCAATAAATTAAACTAAAATGTTGCAATCTATTTTGATATAGATTTTTTTTTTTATAAATTGGATCATCTTACCCTCATATAACCAATCTGGCACTCCATTATAGACAATATCCGGTACTGCTGTTTTCGTGATACGATATGACTGTTGCGATTTTGGACCCGACATATAATATATATCATTTTTATGTACTAAAATAAGGGAATGGCCATGTGGTGTAAATTGAGCATGTAATAAAAACGGTGAGCTTTCTTCGGTTGGCTTGTGTGACAATTGAATTGTTTCACTGTGTTTGGGTGTGTGCATTGAAGAAAATAAACATTAATTTTAAATTTGACATCAAAATTTTTCATTTTGTTCATTGTCATGATAAATTACCTGGTGTGCACATCATAAGCGATGTATTGAGCCAAATATGAATAACGATACAATTTTTGTACATTTTGTGTTAACAGAAGATATTTTTTGTCCGCTGACAATGAAAAACGTGTCGGTGATAAAGTTTTCTGCATAACAATAAAATATATAAATGAAAATTTTAATATAAATACAAGAGAAAGGTAAGAAAAATTTGTCTGTATGTCACCCTGAAGCTGATAAATAAAGTGATATAAATAAATGATTTCAAGTTAATGGAAAAGTATTATCATAAACGATAAAGTTAAAGTACAAGAGAGAGACAAAAAGGTTCAATGATGATGTTGATGAAAAAATTATGAAATATAATTATTAAGGTTTAATGGAAAGACATTAATCAACACACACTTGAGAACAATAACAATCTATTCCTGTGTACTAGCAACTTGTCTATATATATTGTATTAAATTGATAAAGGAAATGCTTTGAACATGCCATAAATTATCCTCGATACGTGCACGTTCATTTCATTTCCATTTATTTTCATATTGAAGCGTAAAAAGAAAAATTATATTAAATGATTTACTCACAAAAGTGCTATTCGACATCAATATACGTTCAGTCAGTTTTGCGACATTCAATAGACTTATTCCACCCCATTGGTTCTGGTACAGAAATTCATTAGCTTTAAAAATAAAATATAAAAAGTAAAAAAAAATGAGGAGTGGAATTGATTTGATAATAAATGAGACGTCATATCGTTTCATTTTAATAATTATTATAATAAATGATCTCACCTCCTACCCAACAGCCATTAAGCTTAAGTGGGGTATATTCACCATCAATTATATCTTGAAGTTTAATTCGATGTCCTTTAACGCGAGGACCTTCATCAGGAGGCGTTAATAATACCTTTTTTTTATGGATAAAATATTTAAATGAAGAAATTTTTTGAATTGGTCCTTTTAAATTGATGTTTACTCACCACTGATGTGACAATTAGTGCTAATACAACAACAATTACTAGAACAGCGATTAATATTCCACGCCAATTTCGTTGATTGGGATTTGCAGACACCAACTATAATATAATTGAAGTGTAAATTTAAAATCTGATGCGAAAAAATGCATTTTTTTTAAAAGAGGATAAGGGAAAAAATATTCAAATTAGGTACGATACATGCCACAAAAACGTGAAACAGTTAAAATTGTTTATTTTTACTCCATTTAAAAGCAATCAGTCTCTTTTTATAGTGAAAAATACACAGAATGAAAAATTTACTTGTTTTTTGCACGTACCTCGTTAAAATTTTCTGAAGGTAATTGAATTTTCATAATTGAATTTAAGAATTGTATGGAAAAAAATATTTCACCATGGAAACGCCTGGTTTTTTTTGGAAAATTGAATTAAAATGGAAACGCTTGGTTTTTTTCAATTGATTTATTTTCGTTTTCTTGAAATTTACTTAAAACACTTCATTTTAAATACATCTATCAGTTTCTCTCAACAAAATGTCAATCTTCAACTCGCCCTTCTCAAAATCATTTCAAAGATGTTTTCTTAACATATGTCTTGAAGAAGTCCAATCCCCATTATATGAGTTTTATTTTCAATTCTGTGTGGTGAACCCACATCAAACAAATAAAAAACATATAAATAACACATAAAATTGATGACGAACATATGCATGCTTAACATGTTGTTGTTGTTGTTATTTTTTAACTGAATTTAATAATAATCAATCAGGCTTAGTATTACATTTAAATGATATAAAATTTGATGATAAATTTTCATATGTAGCGAAAAATGTTGTAAAAAAAAAGGTAAAATTGAGTAAACATGCAAAAATTTCAACACCCCACATTTAAACGAGTGTCAAAAGAAATCGATCAAACATTTCCTGTGTTGCTACTTTATATCTTTTGTATCTTCATGCTTTTGAATACAAATCACAAGGAAAATTCATTTCCATTGTTCTCAAGACACGAATAATAAAAAGCAACCAAATGAATAAAAAAAAATACTCTCGAGTGCTATTTAAAATAAAATATGTTTATTAAGAGGTTTATCGCATACTCCTAACACTAATTCGTGATATCGTGATAAAGATCGGTAAAGCACTTAAGAATACAACAGAAAAAAAAGAGGAAATAATTTATCTATAATTTTTCCTTATTATTTAATTTAATTTGATGATGATGAATCAACAACATGAGGTTTTTATATTTTTTTTTTATTCTTATGGGTTTTTGATATAAATTTCCGTTTAAATTTACTTAACGATCAAAGAAACACATTTCATTGCCTTGCGTTGGAGGAAGTTGTGATAAGATTAGTATAATGTGATAAAAATTAAATGAAGGTTGAAGGAAACTCAATTTTAAGCTTTGTTGGAATTTCAATTTAATGTTTCATTTCAATTATTATGGCATTAGATTTGGAAGGAAAATTTAACTTGAATATAAGTGGAAACGTCTGGTTATTTTTAAATTTAAAGCTACAATTGAAATTCAGTTTAAAATGGAAACGCCTGGTTTTAGAGTTAAATAGAAACTTTCATTGTTAATGGAAACGTCTGGTTAATTTAAAATTTAAGACTACATTGTAAATTCAATCTAAAATGGAAACGCCTGGTTATTTACAACTCACAGCAGACTTGAAACAGACAAATCTTTGTCACAAATCGTTATATCTTCATTTCGTGCCAAATTAAATACATAAATGACACATTTAAATTCAAATTGGGTTGAAAATAGAAATTTAATTGCATGCATAATTGTCTACAATTGTTAAAATAAAATAAATTTGAATGTGACATGATCATATCGCTCTGCATGCTCTACATGCCATTGAGTTCGCATAAGCGCCTTAATTAATAACAAGAACTAAGAATGAAACGTGACTTTTTTTCAAACGCTAAAGTTTCTTTTTTTTGTGTTATATTTTCATTATTCATCGTATTGTCATCATTTCCTTCATTTATATTCCATTTTTCTCTAATTTATTATATTTTTTTTTTTTGAATCTCATACTAAGTCATTTATTATTAAATCTTATCATACATATGACTTGAATTAAGTTCAAGGATAAGATTTTGTTGTATTGTTTTCATCATCATTGTTATTGTAAAGTAACTTTTACATTATTTTAAGCATAAAAGTACTTAAGTACAACATTAAAGGGAACGAGAACATATTTTAATGACAATGACAATTTTCTTTACATTAACAAAGGAAAAGTCGAAAGTTTGGGTGCTACAATGATTAATTTACTTGTTTATTTTATTTTTTTAATTTTATTTTTTCATTTTATTCATATTTATTCAATTTAGCTCCCAAAATATTAATATTAAAAAGGTAGCATATCATTTATAATGGGCTTAAACCAGGCTTAGCGTAAATCTACATATTTTATCAAAAAAAATAACAAAATTAATTTAAATAAGGAACCTTTTTCTTTATTTTTTCCAGATTCATAATGCAGAAAAAATATGAATTGACCGGATGTGTTTGAATTGAATGTAAAAATAAAAAAAAATAAATGTAATCATAATTATGATTATGTTTAAAATGAAATAAAAAGAAAAGTATGAAAGGAATAAGTTTTTTTTATTTATTTTGATTTTAAATATCAGACTTGATATTTTTTCTTACCTTTTATTGCATTTAACGGTTGAAAAACAATAAGAAAAAAGAACGAAGAAGTAATTTGTATTTTGAAAAGTTTATCATTGAGACGACTTCTTTTAAAACAGTTTTATTTTCATATGATGCTAATTCTGTTTTCCATTCTCGTATTAAAAAAAAAATAAGATGATTGTTTTTATAAAACGGGACACAATTAGGACTTATACAGATTATTTTTTTTGCTCTTAATATTAAGTAGAAAAACGTATGAAAAAAATATTATAACAAGAATTAAAAAAAATTAATTACTTTTTCCCAGAATCATGAGTTTAATTTAAATATGAAATGTAAGTGGAGACGACTGGTTAATTGAAATATTTTTTTAATTTTATCATATCATTGAAAGAAATTATACTCTAAATCGAACAATTTAAAGTAAAATTGTAATTAACCAGACGTTTCCATGATAAAACTGAAAAATTTACGATTAACCAGGCGTTCGCATTACATTTTATTCAAACAACCTTTTGCATTATTTTAAAATGAAATCGCACGTCATGATGTTATGCAAGCTTATCTACATGAAGCAAAATAATAATAATATTGTCAAAAATGATGAAATGTCTAAAAAAAAAAATAAAAGATAAACATGCAACGCACAAAATACACAGGATCAAAAGTTCATCAATTTTGGTTAAATCTACAAAGTATTCACCTATTTTTTGTTTAATATTTTTATCTAAATATCACATATCATGACATCACACATGACATAATAAGAAAAAAAAGTACAAATATGTGTTTAATGATAAAGGATGATGATAAAAATTTGTCATGTGTCATAAAATTATATATAAATATTATATTTTACTTTAATATTTTTGGTTAAACACGTGCTTTTCTATATTTATTTAAATATAATTTTTTATGATAAAAAGTTAATACAAAATACAAATTGCAAAAAAAAAGTTACAAGGCAACATGAAAAATGATAAATACTTAATAACATCTTGTTTGAACACTTTTACAATAACACTTAAAGGACAATACAAATAAAAAAGAAAAACAGAAGAAAAATATTGAAAGGAAAAGGAAAAGTGGTAAAGAATAAGTTTTTGACTGGCATTTATTACCTCATCATCATAGTTATCTGCTTCAGTCATTTTTGATTTAATATTATTTATATTATTATTGACACTCTCTTGACTTTGACTTTAACTTTTTTTATATTATTTTTTTTATGTATTTACAATGGGGTGTGTGTTGTCTTTTTAGATTGGTTTTGTTGTTGTTCTAAACTTTTTCTACAATTATTTTACACACTCACACAATTTTTTTTTTTTACTGTGTTCGGAAAATTATTATTATAAAAGCACTATTTTTAGCTCACGTATATTTACAACATGGTTAAAGTTCGTCTCTGTAAATATAAATTTTTAAAACGGATGAGTGATTTAATTGAAATGTTGCACAGAAAAAACAAAACATGAGATGGGAAGGCAAATAAAGGTTAAGTGTCATAGAACAATGTGACTATAAAAGTAATTTTTTTTATATACTTTTTATCATCGATTCTCCTATTTTTAGCACTATTTTATCATTATAAATTTATGTTTCATATTACATTTTATATCATAGAAAATTCAAAGTATGTCTATTTTATGTTATGATGAAATTATAATGAAAAATTAAAAAAGTTTTCTCTTTTGTATAAAATTATAAAATATTTACAATCTGTTACAAAATCCTAATACATTTATATACATTTTAAAATACAAGCAAAAAAAAAAACTTTTAAAAACTTGTAAACTATCAAATTTATTTCATTTTCAGTTCATTTTTTGTATGGATTCTAATTTTAAATGTATAAAATATCATATTTCACACAAAGTTCCTTATAAAATCTATCTGAAATTATTCAAGGATTACAAAGTTGTATGAAGAAATTGAAGAGAAAGCAGGAAAAAGTTTCATTGTAATGATATTATTTTCACATATAATTTACAAGGAAAGTAAGTAACTTTTGTTCTGATGATTTTACTTTATTTTTTTTGTCATAATAAAATGTGTATTTTTTTTTTGTAGTGTTGTATCAGCTTCATTTATTATGCAAAACAGCAAGTTAAAGTTAGTGTTAACAATAATAATAATTTTATTTGGATGATGACAAATTTAAAGGTTTTTTTTTTCCGTAAAATTTATGTGATGTGATATGGAAAGTGGACGAAAATTGAGTTTAAACATATGAAGTGAATTTTGAGTGTAGAGACAGTTAAAGTGAGGAAATTGACACGTGACTGGACATTGGTTGATAACGATTGAGTCAGCTCAACTTATATAATTTGCAGGGAGGACATTGAGTGCCATCGCAAGCTAAACAGAAATTCATCTATATACGATTCACTAATTTAGACAGTAAATTTTCGATTTTTGTAAATTTTTCATTGAATTTTTTTTCAATATGATCGAATCTCTGTTCAATATTTTTTAATTTGCTCTCATATAATTTTCCATTTTCCAGCGTATTTTCTTTTCTATAGTTCGAGGCCATCCATTCAATGTCAGGATTACATTTCAAGTTACAAAAAACCTTTTGTTGAGTGTAATATCGGATCTTGATTGAGACATCTTTTTTAAAATCAATGGATTTCCTAGTAAACACATTGTAAATTTGAACAATTCTTGTACATGCAATTTCATTATCATCTAAAAGGATACGTCGTAAATCAGGTAAATGTTGAACAATTTTTTCAGCCTCAAAATCTGATAAATCATTAGAATAAAACCATATTTCGGTTAGTTTAGTGTTATATCCAGTGATTCTATCTAAATTTTTTAACAAGGGGTTTCCGGAAAAAATTTTTAGATTTCCTGTCTTAAATTCCGTAAATCCCACCCAATTATGACTTTCAATTTTGAAGATATTTTCGAGCCATAAATCTTTTGATAATAAAGCCCCAAAAACTACTCAGTTAGTCGAATTGCAAGATAACAGTGGAAATCTACATTCAATTCTTGGCTAGCCAGCTATCATAACATAACAAGATAACTTTTTAGTTTCTTAAGTTATCCGATTGATATAAAAATCTTTAGAGAATGGTATCAAAACTTAATTCTTTCCAAAGTCATAATATTTAACAAGGGGTTTCTGGAAACCCCCGGGAACCCCCTAGATAGAATCACTGGTTATATCTAATAAGCTCAACAGGAAATCTCATCAAATTATTCCATGCCAAATTCAATGCAGTTAAATTTGGCATGTATACAAGTAAATGCTCATCTAATTCTTTCATCCCAGTGTTAAAGAGACCCAGGCTTTTCATATTTATTGTATGCAAAAATGCATTTCTAGGTAAAACTTCAAATCTATTGTTGTCGAGCCAAAGGGTTTCTATATTTTTGCAATTATCAAATGCATTTTCTTGTATCTTCACCACATCTTGAGCTCTTATGTCGATTTTCTTTATCACAGGAAATGCATCACAAATATCTTTAATCAAAACGGGAAGCGTACAGTCTGAAAATTCAAGTTCTCGAATAACTGATGGATCATCGGCGGTTGGTTGCCAATCAAAGTTTTCCAAAGTTCGTTTAATTCCACTAAATGTGCAAAGTGTTCCTGATCGGGTGCATTTATGAACTGGCTTATCTCGCTGTGTAATTTCATTACAGTGAACGAAATTTGTGTTGAGCAACACTAAAAATATAATTGACGAAATCATTTTTATTAATTTCATTTTTATTTAAACTCCTTCTTCAATAATTAATCGAAAACTGACGTTATTTTTATTTCATTTCAACTTACTATACCTTAAAATATTGATAATCATTTCAAGATTAATATGATTGATGCAAGGAAATGTCAAATCCCTGATAAAATTATATCAGTCAGTATTCATTGGGCACATCAAATTGTATTTTTATTTCAATAAATTCTCTTATTTATTAACTTTTCAAATAAATCTTGCAATTTATCGAATTTCTCTTCAAATTGATTGACTTTCATCTTGAGAAATTTTTCGTCATCTTCAATTCTCTTCAATGCATCACTTACAAGTGTGTTGTCTTTTCTATAATTAGAGGCCATCCATTCAATATCGGGATTACATTTTAAGTTGCCATAAACTGTTTTTTGATTGTAATATCTTGATTTGTTATTGTAACCACCTTTAAAATATATCGATTTCAATTCAAGCATTTTATAAATTTCGACAATTCTTGTGCAGGCAATTTCATTGTCATCTAAATTGAAAATATGCAGATTTGGTAAGTATTCAACGATAGTTTCAGCATCAAGATCTGAAAAGTCATTCGAATAAAGCCATAAAGCTTGCAATTTTGTATTTTCTCTGATTAGTTCAGGCGAAAAAGTTGTCAAGTTATTCCATCCAAAGTACAAAACGGTCAAATTTGGCATACTTGAAAGTAAGCTCATGTCATCCAATTTTCTAATCTTATTATTATCCAAATGCAAGTCTTTCATGTTGGTGGTTGATGTGAAAATATCTTTGGGTAGTGATTCAATTTCATTTTCATAAAGCAAAATCATTTCTATATCCTTACAATTATCGAATGCGTGTTCTTGTATCTCCACAACCCCTTGACCATTCATCACCAGAGTTTGAATCAAAGGAAATGTGTCACAAATGTCTTTAATTAAAATTGGTAGTGTGCAATTAATAAATCTTAGATCTCGTATAAGTGATGGATCAGCGGCTGATGGTTGCCAATCAAAATTTTCCAAAGTTCGTTTCACACCATTGAAAGTACAAATGTTGCCAGATCGGGCGCATTGATGAACAGGCTTATCTTGACTTGAAATTTCATTGCAATGAAAAATATTTGTGTTGAGTATAAATAAGAATAATAATCTGAGTTTCATTTTAATTTTTAAAGTTCTTCAACAAAAGATGACTGAAAACTGAATTGATTTCTATGAAATAAGCTTATACTGCATCAGATACTGATAAAATTTTAACATTATCATGATTGATGAATGGAAATTCACAATCCCTGATATGAATAAAGTCAATCTGATGACTTGCACAGACTTTGCATCGTCAACTTGATAACAGTTATTTTATTGAAAAAAAAAACGGTTTACATTTAAAATTTTATTTTAATTTCAAAGCCTCATCAAGTCCTACAAGACAGAAGAAATTTTAATGATTCAATAACTTTTGAAACAAGTCCTGCAATTTATCAAATTTCTCTTCAATTGAATTAAGTTTCATTTTGAGGAATTTTTCATCATTTTCAACTCTCTTCAATGAATCGATCACTTGCAAGTTGTCTTTTCTATAATTTGAGGCCATCCATTCAATGTCGGGATTACATTTTAAGTTGCCAAACACTCTTCCTTGAGTATAATATCGTACTTTCTGTGAAGACACACCATTGAAGCTAATCAACTTTGAAGCGAGCTTTTTATAAATTTCAACGATTCTTGTACAGGCAATTTCATTGTCATCCAAATTGAAAATATAAAGCTTAGGCAAGTATTCAACAATAGTTTCAGCATCAATATCCGACAATTCATTCGAATAAAGGTATAAACCTTCCAATTTAGTATTTTCTCTGATTAATTCAGGAGAAAACTCTGTTAAATTATTCATTCCAAGGTACAAAATTGATAAATCCGGCATATTTGCAAATACATAGTCATCCAATTTTTTGATCTTATTCATGTCTAAGTGCAATTCACGCATATTCGTTGTAGGTGTAAATATGTCTTTTGGGAGTGATTCAATTTCATTGTTATATAAAAAGAGATTTTGCAAATATTTACAGTTATCGAATGCATTTTCTTGTATTTCCACAACCCCTTGATTAACCATTTCCAAGCGTGATATCAATGGAAATGCATCACAAATGTCACGAATTAGAACTGGAAGGTTGCAACTGGAAAATTTTAGTTCTCGAATTAGTGATGCATTATCTGAAGTTGGTTGCCAATCAAAATTTTCAAGAGTCCGTTGAATATTTGTAAATATGCAGGTTGTTCCAAGTCGAAGACATCGATGAACTGGCTTATCTTGACTTGGAATTACATTACACTGACCAAAATTTGTATTAAGTGTCACTAAAAATATGATAACAGATAAAACTTTAAGAGTCATTTTTTTTAAATTAACCAATGGATGACTGAACCAAAACTGGATTAATTTCATTAAAATTTAGCTTTATATATCATAAAATAAGCTGATAAAATTTTGATATGATAATGACGTTATCATGATGGATCAAAGTATCTGATGAATCAAAATATTCCTGAAACGATTCAAATTAGGTCATCAAATTATCTTTACGAAAAGATTATATTCAGATAATCGAACAGTGTTCTTCAACTTGAAATAAAAAAAACTGACATTTCTTATTACAATGTTAATCCAACCACTTTTTGTTCAAATCCACGATAATCCGATAATCAGTAATTTGATCATTTATTATTCAAATTATTCCATTATTACACTTTTTTATAATTTAATTCATTATATTAAATTGCATTTTTCAAGTTTAGCAATAAAATGTATAATAAAGTAGTTAAAAAAGTTTGCACCATACTACCAAATTGAGTCAATTGAGAGAGAAAAGTGAAATAAATAAATAAAACATCAACTGAAAGCCTTAGGGTTTTGTCATAAAAACCAAACCTAAATAATTTGGTATCCTTTTTTCTCTTCTTTTACTTGAAGATATTGAATAAAATCAAATCAAATCACAGGTAAATGAAATTCATTCAACTACAATTTTTTTTGTTCAGACTGCATGCCGACTGAATTTTATTAGCAAAAATAATATCAAACATTGTCTTTTTCTTACGGGATATTAACTTTTTTCCTTCAATTTTTTATGGTTTAATTTTGTGTGTGTTTGTGTATATTTATTTTTTTATGATTAACTTGGATTAAAAGAGCAACAGTTCACATACTTATTTATAGCTATTTCAATTCATTTTTATGTTATTTGACTTAATTTAATGTGGTTTTATGTGTGTGATTTTGGTGGTTCTTTGCCATTTACTTAGATTAAACAATTTTGATAAAATTTCTTATATTTTCCTCTTTTTTTCTTTTCCTTTTTTTATTTATTATTTCAATACAATTTTATACACACACATACTCACAATGTACACAAAAAATTATTTTACGATAAAATTTATTTCTCACTTTTTTGCCCGAACAACGAGGATGACAACGAGAGACTGAGTGAAGGAAAATTTTTGCGCCAGTGTTTAACTTTCACTCATTTGTTTTATATGGGAATTCAATGTGAAATTGTTCAAAGGATGTTCTCACGATAAAAAAGGATTTTGAGGGGAAAATTTTGAATAGGTTGAACATGAAATGAAATTTTTTTGGACATCAAACTAACGTTCGATCAATTTAAGGGAAATGAATTTGATGAATTTCCAAAACCCATGATAAAATTAAGTTAAAATGTCCACCCTACGTAATTTTCCATTTCAATTTTATCCATTTCCAATCAACTGCAAGAAAATTCATTAGCAAAAAGAGCAACAAGTCTCATTTTTGGTTTTTGTTATTTTCTCTTCAGATTCGCTACGCATCTCAATTCGACATGATTTCTAGTATGCGCTCTCATGAACAGAATTTTCCTTTTTTCCTTGCATTCTTTCTTTAGTTTAATGATATGTACATTCATTTACTGACTAGATAAAATACCATATGAGTTGGGTAAACAGTTAAGAACTGTCAATTTTTTCATATTCTAGGCCAGACATGCGCCCTATTCGATTTATTAATGACATGAGAGATCCCTGGAAAACAATGAAAATTAAGAGAAGGTAAATTGGGAAAACACCATGTGGCTTTTCAAATTTTTGTTTGTGTGTATGGTGTGTGTGTGTGTACACAAATTTCAAGAGCATTGCAGGTATTGTGGTTAGCAGAGCAATTTATGCCTAGGATTTAAATCTTTTATGCTCATTTTTATTTAAGATGCCACATATTTATTTTATTCGACTATTTTATTTAAATGATTGTGATTCCAAAAATACTTTGCAAGTTCGTTAATTTGTTCACTTTGTTCCGCCTCATATCCATCAACAAGATAGGGAGGTGTGAATTCACGATAGGCAATGCAAACACGTCTCTCCTTAATGTCTTCTCGTAAAACTGAATGTTCCCATTTATATCTTGGATTTCCATACATAACAACTAACGATCTTTCTGGTTGTGGTACACGAATAATAATTTCTTCCTCTTCCAAATCACACTGTGCCTCACCATCGACCGGTATCAAATGTTCTTCATAACTTTCGACACAATCCAAATTGTATTTATTTAAGTTGGAATCATCTGTGAATCGGTTAAATGTTAGTACAGAATCTCCAATTAAATTGACAGTGACAATCCTTTCACCCCACACCCAACAATCATCTATATGTGGATCAATTGAAGCTCCTTTTTCCGGGTCGTACTCCAACGAACATTGCTCGATTACATAAAAGTCATGTAACAATGGAACTTCTTCACGTAATTTCGTTTGGACAAATTCTGAGAATTCGGGAAATCCCTTGAAATGACCCAATTGCAGTTTTCTCTTCTTAAAATTCGTTTTAGGCCCAAAATTTTGTTTCCTTCGACCACTTTGTGACACATCCCAATGCAGCTCATCGATTCCCTTCATAAGACGATTCATTTCATCCTTCGTTAAAAATTCTGGTATTACAAGGATACCAGGAAATGCATGACCTTGTAGATTGTTGTGAGAACCGGCATGTTCACTCTCAATATTTTCCGTATCCCATCCTTCATACACTTTTTTACAAATATAACAATAAACATACGATTTGCGAGCCTTGAAAATGAAAGAAAAAAAACGTAAAATAATAACATTTTTATTGATTTTTTGCATAAATTTACTTTAAATTGCTGATAGTATGCTTTTGGTTTAATTCCAAGGTCAGTATCTGACTCACACTTTAGACATGAACGAGCACCTTTGCATCCACACTCTCTGGGGTAATTCATGATTCGTTTTTTGTTATATTTAAAATCAGTTTTTGTTAACTTTCATCATCACAATAAATTTTTAAAAGTACACCTATTTACAATTACTTGAAAGATTTTTTTTATATAAATTGATCTGGATTCGATGAGAATTTTAAGCGATAAGAATACGAACGATAATTTCATCAGCTGTTCAAATGGTATCGTTAAAATTCTTGTCGTTTTAGAAAAAAATTGGTAAAAGTTCAAACAAATTTAGTCAGATGGCGATTGAATTTTAATGAAATTTGAATTTTGAAATGAATATAAACGGTTAAAATTCAACCCAACGTGTTCAAAGCAACTTCAGTCCATTTGTTCAATTTAATAAAAACACAGAATTTTCGTTTTTTAATTATATTTTGATAATAAATAATTTTTTATTGTCATATTTTGCGTGTGTTTTAATGTTTATCATATGTGTGTATGTGTGTGTGTTTTTTTATATTATTTTTTATTTTTATTACATTTAATTTAATAATAAATTATATTATAATGTTTTTCTTTTATATTTTGCACGATCTTATAATCTTTATATTAATAATATTATTTTATAATAATAATCATTAACATTAAAAAAATGTATAATATTCCACTAAATCATCATTTTTATTATAATTATGAGAAGTTTTTTGAATTGTAATAAGCAGAAACTGGAATTTTTAATATTTTTTATCATTATTTATTTAATGTTTTATAATAATGTTTAATGATAAATTTATAAGCATTATTATTTTTTTAACATTACATTGAAGTCTTTTATTCATTATTGTTATACAATCATAATATTACATGTTTACCATTACTTTTTTATTTTAATATTATTTTGATTATAATTTTTTATTAATTTTAACTTTTCTTTATGTTATATAATGTTTAAGTTTATTATAATTATTATAATAATTTATATTAAAAAGTTAATCATTTATATTATAATTATTCGAGATGAAATATTGGATATATTATGTTTAAATATGGGAAAAATGCAATAAAATGGCGTTAATTATCACTTAAAATTATAAAAAATTAAATTAAATTTATATTAAAAATATTCAACGAAAATTATGTTTATAATATTATTAAAATTAAACATAGTTATAAATTAAACATTATTTAAACATAAATTTACATATTGGAATATGGTTTTTAACCATTATATTACACATTTTATATTTAATTTAAATTTTTAAGGAAATTTAAAGTTTAATATTGAATGAGATTATCAAGAAATCATCCTAATAACAGTTTTTTTTTAATGTTTAATGTATAAGTTTATATTAATATTAACATTAATATCGTTTTGTTTATTTTTTTTGATTATGGTCTTGAAATTAAATTAAATTAAATTAAGTTAAACATTTATAAATTTGAAGCGATTTTGATTTTTTTCTATTAATTTTAAGTTCACAATAAGACATTTATGAATATTTGAGAGTTATGTTTTATAATTTTTAAGGTTTATTTTAAATCGTATACATATTAAATTGATTATTTTTATTCGAATTTAAGTGAAATTTAAATAGGTTTTTACAGAACCGGTGTCTCAGCCGCTCGTGTGACAACAGTTTGATTATTTGCATTATTTTTCACTGCTGTAACGGTCTTGAAGATATTATTTTCAGGGGGAACGTTGCTACTTTTACAATAATATTGTTTGTGTGCTAGATATGTTTTCAAGAAGTTGAATTTAATGTCACATATTTCACAGTAATTTGATTTATCCTCCTCAATTGTAAACTGCTTGTCTGGTGATGCGATTAATTTTGGTTCTGGAATTGTGATTGCTGGAGATTGAGAGGGTGATGGCGTGTGATTTTCCTCGATTTTGATTGTGATTTGGGGTTCAACGAGTGATGGTGAAATTGCACGTTCAGAATCGTTTTCTCCAGGGGATTTTTGATCGTCTTCTGGTTCTTTTTTGATTCTATGAAAAAAATAACGGTTATTAAAATTATATTTGATTTTAATTTTTAAATTTACTCACGTTGCTATTTCATGTTCCATATTCTCATCATGCTCATCCTCGTTATTCACTGAATCTCCATTACAAATTAATGGCTCACCACCTTCTCCAATTAAGGGGGATGTTGGATTGATTGGCCCATGTGAACCATGTAAGAGCTTTGTATGGCGTGCCTGTAAATTTAAATTAATTTTAAATAAATCGTTAACTGGCATTCAATTCAGAGCACACTTACCACATTTCCTTTGAAAGTTGATGAGTATTTGCACGATTCACAGTAGTACATTTGAGTTGGTTGTGTTACAACCGGAGAGATTGAGGGTGCTGGTGATGGTGTCGTATTTTTACTAGTTGATAAAAGTGAATTTGACTGTGAATTTGGTGGAATTTCAATACGATCCTCTTCAATGATGCATGTAATGTAATTTTCTTCATTACATTCTCCTCCCTTTTTGTCGAAGTGCATTCTAATATGTGTTCTCATGCCCCTGAAATTGAAATGAATTTAAAAATTATTTGATTTTAATGCATTTAAAGTTAATTTTACCTCAATGTATTTCCTTTGTATCGACATAATGAGCATCTAAATGCTTTGATACCGCCATGCGTTTCGATATGTCGTCGTGCTTCAGTCGAATTCGGACTAACAACCTCACAAATCGGACATTTATATGAATTTGAGTTATTTGCTGGACATGATTGACCATGCTCATGTACAGTTTTGCATTTTCCACACTTTTCTTTAGTACTTGCTCCACTTTGACCGGATGATGATGATGCATTATTCTGATGATGTTGCACTTGTTGTTGCAATTCAACACGTTTCGGACAATAATACATCATATGAGCATTTAAGTTATCCAATGAAGTGAATTTAATTCCACATGCACCACAAATAAGTTGTTGATATGATAATTGATTTGGACTACTTTGTGAATTGGGTGACAGTGGAGGACTGACCTTGACATTATCCGCATCATCTAGATTACGAGCCGAGCAATAATGTTTTTTATGTGCAATGTAATTTTCTTGTTTACAGAACACGATGTTGCATTCCTTGCATTTGGATGAACCTTTTTTCACGAATATTTGCGGAGGGATTGGTGCAATTGGAGCACCAGATGAAAGAATTGCAGGTGAAACGGGACTTGCACTTTCGGGTCTTTTCATTTTTTGTTCTAGGAATGGACTTAATTGAGCAACTAAATCAGAATTTTTGTTAACAGAAGTTGATGATGAGGAGTTGCTTAAACGCATACGAAGCTCATTTATCAAAGCGGGATTTTCGGAAAGTCGTAATGCGAGTAATTCTGATGGAATATTTGGAAGTTGAGATCGAAGCATTAACGGTGATGTTGGTAATGCAACTGGTGAGACAGATGCTGAAATTGTGCGTGGACTATTGGAATGACGTCGTTTTGGTGATGGTGTTAATGGAGGACTTCCTGGTAAAGATGGAGCACAAACAATTTGTTCTGGTGTCACAGAATCACCACTAACCGACAAATTCTCTTTACTTTCCATTAAATTTTCGAATTCCATTCTAAAATGTTCGGATGAAATTGCCGAAGCAAGTGACAATGAACGTTCACGCAATGATAGTGCTGGAGAAAAGCGTCGTACTGACAAATCAAGAGGTGTCGAAGGATCTCTGTAATTTAAATTCAATTAAATTTGAATACAAATCAAAATTTTCTTGCTTTAATACAACTCACTTTGAACTCCCTTCAGATTTCTTGTTATTAACATCTTTCAACACATCAGCAGTTGATCTTTCATTCAATGCAGTGACAGTATTACTCGGTGTTGGTTCTCGACTTGGGACCTTCATCTGATTTGCCATCACTTGTCCTGTCAACGAATATGCGATCGGCTCTAAAGAACCATTCTGGAGCATGAAACATGTATGATCTGAATTTGCAGCTAAATTTGAGGCAATTGAAGTCCTGAAATGAAATGTCACATTAAAATTAATGTTCATTTAAGAATTTTTTTTTATACTTACAATGGTATCACACTGGCACCACGTAAAATTGAATAAGGAACAATTATGATGGGATTTGTTGGTAATGCCAAAAATGGTTGTGACATCACTTGATCAACATTTGCTTTGTTCGAAGTCTCACTTGGACTCTGTGATCCTGATTTTTGTGATGATGTCGATTTTTGGGAGATATTCGGTGGTGGATTCGGTGGATTCGGAATTCCATCACGATGTCGTGATTGGCAATAATGTTGTTTATGTGCCCGGTATGTTTTCGTACTGGAAAATCTAATATCGCAATCGGTACAATAACGATCAACGGGAACTTGAATGACACCAACAGACACTGAATTAATTTGACTAGGAGTGAGATTATTGAGGATATTATCATCGGCACCATTTGATGTAATTGAACTGGAAGCTGGTGATGATTGATGCATTCGCATATGACGATTTAGAGAGACTTTTTTATCAGCGCTGTACGAACACTGAGTACAAGCATATTGTTTTCCAGTTTTTTGGGCTTTAGTTGGTGGTTCTGCTGATGTCGATGAATGATCTGTTCCAGTAACGGAATTTGCAGCTTTCGGAAGTGCCGGAATCGGTTCATCTTGATCTTTGCGATGCGAACAGTAGTAGGTTTGGTGTGCTTCGAGTGTTGAAGCTGATGAGAAATTGATGCCACATGGAATGCATGTGTACATTGGAATTCGAGGTTGAATTGGAGGTGTTGGTACTGGCTCTAATGATGATACATTTATAGGAACTACACTAAGCGAGTTAATATTTGATTGTGTTTCAGATCTGATGTTATTCTGTAAATGATGATGTAATTTATTTCTTGATTTCCCATCAACAGATGAAATTGAGGGTGGTGAAGGACTTTCATCTCCAACACAACTTTCCGAAACTATCGTTTTAATATCTTTCGCTTCTGGATTTGATGCTGGATCAGCAGCAAGTGAGATATTCAGTCTCAATTTCGGTTTTTCATTTTGCTGCTGTTGCTGCAACGACTTTGCTAATTCTAACTCAACATCTAAATATTTATTATCTATGCTAGAAGGTGTTTCACTTATCTGTGATGAGGGCGAGGCAGATCTTGCACTTATTTGAGATGGACTAGATGGGTTTGAATTTGCATTCAAATCTGATGTTTCGGTATCACATGATCCCGTTAATTCTGTCGTCTGATTCTCTTCATCTTCTCCTAAAAAGTAAAAGAAAGAAAATCCGATTAATATCATGTCCAATCCAATAATAAGTCAGAAGATGCAAAGCTAATTTTCTGATAAATATTTGATAAAGAAATATTTTTAAATAAATTGATTTTAAACAAGAATCTTTCTCTCATGCAGCAAAAGAATACCAAGAAGAAGTAGAAGAGTAAAAGACACTCATATAAGCATGGAGATATCATTTTAATACACGTTAAGATACTGCAAGAAGAGTAAAAAACTGCAACAAAATCATCTGATAAGGAAAATTTCCTATGAAAAAATAATATTTGCTTATTTGATTAAAAATGTCATGTCTCTCACTCACACACACACACATACACACATAAAATAGTTCAGTTTAAGTCATAAGAACATTCAATGCACATGATTGTTGTTTTACAGAGCACATTACATAATAATTTGCATCAAAAACATCAAGTATCAAGTATTTTTGAGTGTTTTTCTATTATAGATAAGAAAAGTTTCAAGTTTCTTACTTGGATGATGCACATTTTGCTATTTCATGAGAATATGAGACACATAAGATAATATTAATAATATTTTTATCGTAATCTTTGAAAATGCATCGTCATTAGTGGAATGTCCTTGTGTTTGTAGGATTTGAGATTAAAATGTGAGGCCTTGAATGAACCCTTGAGTCCAGAATCGGAACTGGCAAGATAAATTTTGGCATGAAAATTGCATTCAATCTCACATTTTCCTTAAATCGATCAAATTTTCAATGAAATGCAATGAAAAAAATGAATATTCACATGAATTTAAAGAACAACACAAAAACTGCAATATTTTTCACCGTAACACCGTAAAGATGTTAAAAGTATATTTTTTGTTTGCCAATTCCTTTTTGTGGCTTGTTTTCGTCTTGTATACATTTAAAAAAACATGCTACACCCGTGTTAAATAGTCGTATTGCTTTACTTTTTAATAAAAAAATAATAATAATAAAACATAAAACAGTGTTAGGTGTTTATTGTCTTAATAATAAGCTTGATGACTCCATTAGTGTCTTTTTTTTATTTTTTTTTCTTCTTGATGATATATCAATTTTTTCCTTCAATTTAAACGACTGTGATCATGTTAAATTGTCTCGTTCTGTCTCTAAATGCAAATAATTTCAATCAATTAAAGAACCTGAGAGAGTTGAAACTACTTGGAAATGGAAATGAAAAAAGTTTCTATAAAAATAATAATAAAAGAAATATTTTAATCAAGATTCAACGGAAAACGTTAATCGATAAAATTGAAACATTTTATATATTTGTATATTGATGAAGTAAGACTACATCCGTTAAATATGTGCATTTATGAATCCTTGTGCTCAATTTTGTGCACATACAGATGAATTTTTAATATAAAAATAAAACAAAAAAAAAATAATTCTTGATCTGATTAATTTTTGTTTTGTTTCATTTGTTTATTGTAAAAGTGCTCAAATATGTATTTATCGAGTAATGTGTGATGGTGCATTTTGAAAATTAAAAAAAAAATATGTACGATTGTGCACACACACACAATTCTTATTAAAAATTCGTTTGTTTATCTTGATTATTATTACTTTATAGTGTATTGATGCAAAATTGTGTGCCCTGTGGAAGGAAATTGACTTAAATTCATAAAATGTTGGTCCCTTAAAGAGTGATTCGAATCAAATTCACAGAGTTGAGTACATTTCAGATCACTTCAGAATAAGAATTCAATGAGTTAAGCAGCTGAATGAGTTTAAATCATAAAATTACGCTTTCAATCATAATTTTAATTCATTTTCTTCCCATTGGGCACCTCTTTTCATTGAATCATTTTTATTTTTGACCAACGTGTCTTCAAGACATAATAAAACAGTTGGTTTGCGCTTTTGTTTCTCTCATTCCCCACTCTCTGATATGAGATCGAAAAGGCCCTTTTTACAGATATGCTTTAAATATTATTATTATTATTTTAATTCAAATAATCCTTTTAATAAAAACAACAACACAAAGAATATATAAAATGGTGATCGTCATCAGATTGAAATGTATTGAATATATAAATTTTTTAAATGTATTTCCAACTAAAATTATCAGTATTTAATCAGATACTTTTTATATTTATATTTTTTTTGGCGCGATTCGTGGTTTGTCTCTTTTATTATAATAATAATAATATTCCGTATTGTTTCAATTTTATTGAGAAACGCCCACATTACATGTCTCATGTACTCCAAAGTTCAAAGGATGATATATCACAAAATATGTGAGATATGTCCAAGTTACAGGTTTGAATGGAAATTACATCAAATTATTAAACTTATTATGAGACATGAAAATTTTCATTATCTAAAGTAAGAGATCATCAATTCACATTATTATTGTCATGTAAATAATTGGTCAAATTTATGCTTGATTTCATTTTCATGTGGTTTCTTGCCCTGAATTTCTTAGCATATGAATAATAATAACAATTTTAATCTTCTTCTTGAAAGACATTTCATAGTCATATCTATTATTAACATTATTAAGATCTTGACACTTTTGCTCCTTGCATTCAATGAATTTGGATGTAAATTGAAGTAATTTTAATGTTGAATTGATGCACCAAAGTAAAATTGTAGCAAATAAATTTTCTCTTAAAAGAATGATGGAATTCAATCAATGAGTTACAGCGTAAAATTTCACACACTAACACTTTTTTTTCTTCTTCGCTCCCTTCACGTTTCCATTCTCATGAAGATGAAATCTTTCACTTTAACTAGCCAGGTTATGCTTAAATCGTCTATAAGATATATTTATTATAATTAATTCCTCATTCTCCTATACATCATATTGATCTAAATCTTCCTTTTTATGGTGCTCATCGTATGTATTGTCGTGTAATTTAATAAGAGATCTCGCTTGGAAGAAGGAAAAAAACACAACATAACTTATCATTATTATTGTTATGTTGAATTTGGTGGATTTTATGAGAAGAAAAAGGGATTTCAAGACCCGATTGACGGTGGTTCATTTCACACAGCTATAAATCACAATGACCTTGAATTTTGTCTTGATTTTGCTCAAGAATCGGGTTTTAATATCGACATACCCCATATCGATGCCCCTCCTTAACCCCTTGAAATGTCCTTCATTGAAAATTTCAATGAAAATGCGCTTTGATATGACAATTAAGAATAAATTTCCGTTATATTTCAGTACATTTTATTTAAAACTATCTACAAAACATTTAAAATAATGCAAAAAAAAGACAAAACAGCACAATACATAACTATAAAAAGATTCAAAGATCCAAGAAGATTGAAGCCTCTCTATAAAAGTGTGTGTACATAATATGGACGAAAATGAATAACACGGTGAAGATATGATGTACTGATATTATTTTTATTCCTTCCTTAACACACACACACACACACACCAAATCATCATACACCAGAAGAACAAACGTCTCGTTTTGTTGTTGCAAAAATATTAAAAAGGTTTGCTTCTCTTACATTTATATACACTTTTTTTAAACAAAATTATCTTTTAACGAATGAATTTTGATCTTCTCTTTATTATTTAATGAAATGTGTACTATAAGGAGGAACAGATAAGCTTTTATACTGCGTTTTCTGTTTCCATCTGTGTATGTGTGTGTGTGTGTGTGAGCTGAAACTGTTTTTAGTCTTTTTTATTGCATTGTTTCAGGTTTCCTTATCTCCAACACATTTCATGAAATGGAAATGAAATGAAAATGGTGCTAAAGAAATTATTATTATTTTTATTTTTAATTTCAAAATAAAATTTCATATTTAAAATGGAATGGTCTGTGAAATTTGTCTCCTTCACAATACACACGGTGAAAAGAAAGATGTTAGAAACACGATTAAAAAGTCAATCTTCACTATGAATTGAATTGAATTGAATTTAATTCAAAAGAAAAAAGAGCAAGGCAATTAAATTGCAACTTGTTTTTTTTTTTCTTTTTTAAATGAAACATTCAAATTTTAATTTGGAGTCCAAACACCATTTTATTATGTTTGCCGTCAAACAATTTGTATTGAAGTGTCTTTTTTCTGCCTTGAATGTACAATGAGGCTTTTGATACACACACACATATGCATAGAAGCCATAAGTCGGCTTATTATCTTTTATCCCATTTAAAATGCGCCTCGTTGTCTCGCTATTCTCATGATCATGATGATGATGATGATGGTTGTTATTTTTTAATAATGTATGCAAATTTTCACATGTAATGCATTTTCCATTAGACAATATGACTCCATGAACGTTTATCTGTATGAAAAATCCAAAAAACGATTATTTTCAAGTTAAATTTCCTTGAAAAAAAATCATTTTCATTAAATTTTCTGGTTTTAACCCAAAATTACAATTAATTTAATAAAAAAATTTAAAATATATCTCAATGTAGACACGGTTTGTTATCTCTTGATTCATACATTAATTTTTTTTGTTCATAAAAAAAAATTGTTAAAAGACACCAACCCTCCAACCAGTGGCAGTTACACGTATAAGTGTTTTATGTTTTATGATTGATGTAATTTTAAAACCGCCATTTATTTATCTCTATCTCTGTTTGTGTGTTTTTTTCCTGTACCTGTGTGATTTTTCTCTTCTATTTTCATTTGTATGTGTGTGTGTGTTTGCCTTTTTTTATTATTTTTATCATTAAAACGTTATCTCTGTGTTCATTTGTACTTTTATTTATGTGAAAAAAGAATAAATTTTCCTCGTACTTTTGCCTTGATGATAATAATGAATGATATTTACCCTCAGAATTTAACATTTTTATGTATAAATGTTAAAAAATTATCTGACTTAGTTTTGATAAGAAAATTTTAATAAGAGGTTTTATTTTTTTGAGAAATGAAAAGTTTTGAAAATCACTTCCAGGGTTTTTGTAACATCGATGTAACGGTTCCTTCAAAATAACGGTAATTTTTTTAAAAATTTAAATTTAAAAAATGGCGTGTAAGCATGAAATATGTACAGAAAAGTGATTTTAACACATCCTTAAGACAATTCAATGAGATCTCTTTTAAATAAAGCGTGAATAATCAAAGTTCGTCGCATAGCGCCATCTATTGCTTGCGATATGAAATTACATTGAAATTTTATACAAGTTTGTATTAAATTTTTGTTACAAGACAAGTTTAAAAGTTCCATTTAAGTGTTTTTTTTTAGTAAATTAAATGCAAGTTTCCTTATCTTTTCATACTTTTAAATGTACGTTTCTAGCTTGAAGCTCTAAGGGAAACTCAACTATGTAAGATAACACTCATGTTTAAATGGAAATAAAAAGTGTCTCATATTTTTTATTCATATCAATTTTTCATTTTACCATACAAAATTTCTAACACCTCTGAAATTCAACTGAAAATTACGGTTCCTTGTCTATTCTCTTGTAATGCATTGCTTCCGTTCAGCAAAGTTCTCGTTTTTATTAAAATAGAATCATATTATGTTTTATATGTTTACACATTTTCATTGATGATTTTTTTCCTCTTAGAATTATGAGGGAAATACTCACACAAACACACACCTGTTGAATTTCATCGTTTATCATCTCATTTCACCCAAAAAAAAAAAATAAGTAAATGAAAATCTTCCTATTTTTTATATATGATAATAACGATGATTATATGTATTAAGTGTGTAAATTACCATTCAATAACATAACAACACAAAAAAAATCAAAGTAAACATGCCGAATGGCGTTTAAAATAATTTATTAATTAAATTAACCGCCTTTTAACGTCTTGTTTCATGATGTATGAAAATTTCTTCACATACAGACACCGTGAAAAACGGAATCGAAAAAATTAAGAGAAAAAAAAACAGAAAAATAATACAAAATAACTGCCGACGGCTGCATTCTCTGACATGCAAGTTGTGTTGTGTGCTGTTGTTTAACATCATGTTATAATAAAATTTTTATAAAAATGCTCATGCTCAAGTCGATTGTATGTCAAGTTTTTTTTTTACTTCTCTTTCTTAATTTTACTTCTTAATATACATTTATATTGAAATATTCAAATATTTTCTGTTAAAAGTTTTTTTTTGTATTATTATTATTATTATATTTAAAATATATATATTAATAATAAAAGGCGTAATTTGAGACTGCATATTGAGAAGAGTAAATGAATAATAAGCACAACACAAGTAAGAGAAGACGAAGGAAGGTGTTGTAAAATATTTGTTAACAAGAATGTTAATTTTTTGATGACTTTTTATTGCTGGAATGAATTGAGCGGCTACTTTTAATTTTTTTTCTTGTAAATTACTTGTTTTAAATGAGCAATTAGTGTTATTTAAACGCCATTTAACATAAAATGATCACTAAAGAAAAAAAAATAAGAATTTCAGTTGACGCACTGAAAGTGATAAGGAAATTCATCAATTACAGTCTTAATTTTCATTGTTAATCCAAATTCAATGCATTTGAACTCTTTTTTGTGTCTCTAATTGGACGCATAAATCTCGAATAGATTGTCTTGTACTGTAATTCGTGATTTACATGGAAAAATATTCAAATTTTATATTTTATTGTCTTACAATGGGTATAAATCCATATTGGACACCAATTACACACTCATTAATAACAGATTAAAGCTCTCACAGACACATCACTTATCGGACCATTTTTTCATTTCTCAATTGTAGCAATTTTTTACATTTCATAGAGAAACGCACGATGAAAAGGATTTTAAAACAAAAAAATGGTGCAATTCGTTGGATTATCTAGAAAACTCACTACATTTTTTTTACAACACTACACCAACTGTCATCTCAATAATTCCTGAAAATATATAACCCATAAAAATCTATATTTATATAAATATATTCTGGAAAGGCTTAAAGAATGCCTGGTTATGTTGTAATGTGCTGATAACATTTCAAATAAAAATACAGAAAAAGTAAATTTCTTACATTCATTTGAATCTGTGGTCTCATAACGAAATATTTAAATGCAACTTTATTGTTCATATTTATTTTTTTCTTTCACATTTCATGTAGATTTAACTGAAAAAAGCGCATCTCAGTTTTCGAAAATCGATTATTACACAGTCAAAGTCTCGTTCTGATTAAACCGTATAAGGAAAGAATGACAAAAAAAAGGATAATTTATTAGAAACTATTTATTGGCACATAGAAGGCGTGCAATATTAATCGAAAAATATGGAAGAATATCGGAAATTAAAGCCAAAAGCTCAATATATTGCAGTTATGTCATCTATGTGTGTGTATGTATGTACTTCGAAGGAATAAAAGAAAATATTATTATTTATTACACCATCAGATTTTAGTTTTTTTCATTCATTCATGAGACATTTTACAAAACTTTTATCATATTAACAGGATTTAAGCACATTTTTAATTAAATTTGATTACTAAACTTCAAAATGAGAAAAAACTAACCGTCAATTTAAAATAACGGTCAGAAGAATTCAAATTTTATCTCTTAAAATTATGTTTACCCATTAAAGTTTCTCAAATTCTGACACAATCTTTAATAAAAATTAACATCCTTAAAAGAAATTTATCACCAGACATCAAATGGGTCATAAAATGACTATTATCTGACATTTTCGTTAAAAATTCTCTCAAAATTCTATGAAATTTAAAAAAAAATATGAAAAACACAAAATATATTACAAGATGTTTATCATTGTTATATCATTTTTTTTCCAATTCAAGCCCCTAAGAACTCAATAAGAGTTATTAAAAGAAAGCATTAAAAAAATATGTATATTAATTTATCGTAATTTCTGTAAAACGAAAGAAAATATTATGAACTGTAATAAAAAAAAAATGCATATCTAAACCAAGATATATTACAAAGATAAAACATCAATTATAAACTTTTTAATAATAAAAACATAAAAAAAAATACAATTTTTTATATACAAATCTATGAGTGTCTATGTAGTTGTTTTTTTTGTTGTTATTATTATTATTTTTTTATGAGGGAGTAAATTTTGTGTGTATTTTTTATTCGTTATCTGCAATATGCTTTTATTTTTATTATTATTATTTTTATTTTTTTTTTAAATTTAATGAATGAATGAATGAATAAATGAAACAGAACTTGTGATAGTCATTTGTTGATACCACAAATCGACCAAACCTTTAAAAGTTAAATAATAATTTTAATTCTGGACTATTTTAATTTAAAAATCAAAAACAAAAAAAATCGTTTTAAATGAGAAAAGATTCCATTTCATGACTTTTTTGTATGTAATATGATGGTTTTTTTAAATGAAAATGAAAAAAAATACTTTTATTTTTAATCTTAATTACACCGAAAGAGATATTAAACATATTTAATATGAAATAAAAACGCATATTTTTTAGAGATATCACACACATACACACACACACACACATGAACGTTAATGCTCTGTAAGAGGACTGTTAAAAAAAAATAAAATGACTGAAAAAAAATTTATATAAATAAATATGAAGATAAAAATTTTGAGAGTGTCCAACAGTGAGATAGAGACAACACAAAAAAAAATTATATACAAAATATTTATTTTTCAACATGATAAGGAAAAGCCACCACATAACCACCCATTTATATTATTATGATTGTTTTGTAGCTCTTTTCTACAACACTCGTATCTTGCCATGAATCGCACCACAAAACCATAATATAAATGTTGAATGTTAAAAAAAAAAAATATACATTAAAAATTGTATATTTTCATAAAAAATGTTATCTTAAAATAATAATTGTCTTTTTTTAAGCTCTTTGCCTCTCTCTCTCTCTTGGTTGTAATAATAATAATGAAAATTTAAATTAAAAACAGGATTCGAAGTAAATATTTTTTTTACCTTTAAACGAATTGGATAAGCCAAGTCCATTATGCATGAAATCGAATCAATTCAATTACCTTTGAAGATTAAGTTTGAAATGACACATTTTCAAAAAAAAAGAAAAAATGTGATAAAAAATATGTCAAAATCTGTATTATCCAAAGATATTTAAAACGGAAGCCTTAATTTTACTGTACAGTGTCTTAAGTGGCACCAATCATTTTTTTTCATAGAGAAAAGAGAAAATCATTCTTATCAATTTTTTTTCTTCTTTTAACGGAATCTGATTGAACGAAGGTTGTTTGTTCATGAATAAGAAGGAAAAAAATAATCAAATCAAATTTGATTGACATTAAAAAATTCAATTTTTAATATTTTTTTCCCTGTATCTTATTAGGACAGTGATAGTGAAAGGATGATATTCTTTGATTTCATTTCAATTTTCTCAAGGATTTTAAGTTTCACACAGACTCAAATATGAATATCACCATTATCAATCGCTTGATATTAAAATGCATGAAAACTTCGAGGTTCGAGGCAAAAAAAAAAGAAGAAGGTCCCTCCAATCGATGACACGTGAACATAATGCATGGTAAAATGGACGGTTATGAAGCCTTAAAGCCCGAAAATGGATAAAAACTTTCAACATCAGTTGGAGTCCGATAGAAAAATTTGTCGCTGATTTTAGGTTAAGAATATTCAAAGTCACCTCAAATTAGATCCCTGTCTTTTCGTAGATTCAGCTTTTTTGAATATTTTTACTTCCACAAGTTCCTTCTTATAAAATATTGATAATATTTTTATTATAAGTCATGATTTTTTTTTAATTTCATTTTGATTGAGGCTCTCAAAAAGACAGTTTTCTATCAATTTTCTCTTGCATACACCTCATGATGAAAAAGGAAGAAAAAAATCATCATAATCTTGATTGATAGAATTGTCATAACTTAATTTTTAATTTTCTATAACATTTTTTTTATCAAAATATTGAAATGAACGCAATACAATTCAATATCAATATTTTTTTTGTGTAATAACAATTCAATAACGAAACATTGCATATCATGGTCTGTAATCAATTATGAGAATGATTTTCAGAATCTTTTGGTCTTAATATCCTTTTATTTTAATAAAACTGATAGTAATAATACAATTTTTGTCGTATTTATGCTTATCTCGTGCTTACAACAATGAAATCATTATTAAATATTACATTAAATGGTATAAAACAAAGGAATTTTATCAGTTTTTTCATTGAAATCCATGTGAAACATAGAAAGATCCCTCATTTTCTTTTGTTACTTTAAAAAAAAGAAATTTGCTACAGGAAAATTTGATAGGGATAAAAATTCCCCTAGGCTCTGAATTTAAAAAAAAATATAAGATTCCTGACATAATTAAGGTGCATTATCATGATGATTAAATGCTTCATAAATTATTTTATAGATATGATGGGAAAAGAAAAATGCACTTTTAATTATGATTTTTTTTTCATTAAAAATATGATGATGATGATGAGAGTTAAAACAAATAGAAGCAAAAAGCATTGTGAGGAAATAAAAGCTTGCAATAAATTATCAAGATAATTATATTAATTTAATGTGCTCGCTCTCCGTCTTTCTCGCAGTCTAATATTATTTTCTCATCTTATTTTTACTAATTTTTTCATAAATTTAATGCATTTCATGGTAATGCGCGACCGAGTAATTTTAACGAGTGATAAGACATGAGATGAATTTTTTTCCCTTTTTCTACAATTTTTCATTGTTTTTTTTTAATGTTTCAGGAAAAAATGATTTTAAAATGTTTGAATATGCAGATAAAAAGAAATGATGATGATTGATTGAAGAGGAAATTTCCATACATTTTTTTGTGTGTACATTCAATTCCGATATTACAAGATTCGAGGGTGATTTGAATATTGACCTAGATCTGGAATAAATTTAATACGAAAAAGGGTGGTTTCAATTGAATTTGAGTTAATATTTGAAAGACTCGATCAAAACATGTCTTATCTCTTCCAAAAATATAAAAAAAGTACATTAAAATCATATTTTTTTTATTATTCGTCACATCACATCACACATGTAATAAACAAATCCGTTTTTAGGGACCAAATTCGATTAAAACCCATTTTAACGCGTAATCTTAACGATATCTCATAACATTTTTTAAATATTTCTGTTTTTTTTGTATGTACTTCCTTATTGCAAGTTCCATTCAAATCGTATTGTATATCAATCATTGTATCAAATATTAGTATAATAATAATGGTCCAAAAAAATGTGTATCATAAAAGGAATTATTATATTTATAATATGATGGGATATGTAATAAATATTATATGATGACAATAATCAACACGTTTGTGTGTGTGTTTAAACACAAAATAAGCCTTTCTTTGGATTCATATCTCGTATTCTGATGTCATTTGAGCGTGTTTTTTCCTTTTAGTGTAAGATATCGCTCGGGAAAATCCTTTAGGGTGATCGTTGGAATATGGAATGACATCGAAAGTGGGCACAAAATACAAAAAAATGAAAGAAAAAAAACCAAACAGGATGTATCAGAAAAGATATGAAATGTCACTTTTTCCACCATACATTGAAATATGTGTGTATCTTAAATCCTTCATCATAATACAAAAGCTGCATGTTATTGTCGTCGTCAATGACAGGCCATTCAACATACGTAAGAAGATGTCGATATTTTGAATGAAAAGCTTTGGTCCTACATGTATTTGGATCATCATAATAATAACATAACGATTATGCACGAAAAAAAATATTAAAAATATTTTCTTATCTATTCATCCCAAACAAGCAAACACACATACACAGAGAGACATACACACACATGCAACATGTATTTATATTTATTTTTTTTTTGGGAGGAGGAAAAAAATAGAATATGAGGAAAGGACGTTTGAAATGGAAAATCTTCGGTATAATGTTAAAATGTGTCATAAAAAATATTTGACAATTTTTCTTTTCTTCAAACGGTCTTATCTATTATTATTATGATTGTACAAAGAATGAAAAAAAAAGAAATTATTTATATTCGCACATATTTGAAGGCTTGTCTCATATATTTAAATGTGATATACAATAAGGGCATATCATGAAGGTGCCTTAGGGTCTCTTCTCGTATCAGGTGATACGTTGATGAATGGAAATGGAAAATGAACTCGATTGTCGATTCGAACCAGATTGGATTTCAAATTTTATCATTTTGAGTGAAATTTTTCTTTGTAATTTCGACACAATTTTCAACGAAAAAGCACCCTTGAAGGAAAAAATTCAATCTCAGGTTAGCATATAAAAATGTGCTTAATCTCATCACCCAACTGACGTTTAAACATTTCATATCGTCATTTTAACACAAATATTTAAATTTTTATCCTTTCCTTAAATTTATCACTTTCTTTTCATTCATTGCATCTTTCAGAAATGACAAAATAAAAGCCTCTTAAAAATTATTATTATCATCATCATCATCGTGTGTCGTGTCATTTCATAAGGCGAAGAAAATATTTATAATGTGTTTTATTTTTTTTTTTCAAAAAATTTTAAATAAAGAAGGAAAAAATTTTGGTACAAAAGAAAGTTTTGATAGCATAACCGATTTTTTGGACGTATATTATTATTAATATTATGCTTCGTGATACACTCATTATTGGAGCAAAGTTTAAAATTCATTTTAAATCAAGATTTAAGTTTTTCTTTTCAAGTTCTAAAGAATTTTGTATTTTTTCTTTTTTTTATTTTTGATAAAGATTAAAAAATAATAATAATAATAAATGCATATAGAATGCTTTCAATACAAAATATACAGAGATTTCCAAGAAAAATTAAAAACAAACTTGCTTTTATAAAGTAGATGCTAATTTTGATAAGGAAATGAAAACACATGCATCCAAGTATATCACACAACACATACTTTATACTTTTTTAAGACAATAAGACAAATTCACTGTGTGTGTTTGTGTGTATGTGTAAGAAAAAAAAACACAGAGATTTAACAATTCTGATAAAGTTTGCTTTTTTTCATATTAAATGTAAAACGATTGCACCAATTGAATTGTGTGGTGGAGAGAACTTTATTCTCTGAGACTCACAAATTCTGTGATTTTTGTGATATCTGATGTTTTCGGAATTGTTTCATTATTATTTTTATTATTTACAAAAAAAAAGTTCTTAAAACAAAACCACAACACACAGAACTTTTATTAAAAACAACAACAAAGTCATTGTATTATTATTATTATATTTAAGTGGTGATCGGAAAAAAATATGTATAAATAACATAAAACATACAGTTAAAAAAATTATTGCACTTATTGTAATATATTCGTTTTGTGATGCAATATGCATTGTAAAGTATAAAGTAAAGTAATAATAATAAAAATATAAAAAAATACAATATAATATTGGAAATGAAATCAAACAGATGGATCAAGTGTGATAATAAATGTGTAAAAAAGAAAAGATGCTTTAATGGAAATTTGAATAAGCGTCTTATGGTAAATTCTGAGGCGTTTTCAGAAATAGTTTGAAAAGTGATTTTTTTGAAAAATGAGTCTGAAATCGGATTTTTGTTTGAAAACTTCTCCGATTTCGAAAAGTGACTTTTTCAATCTGATTGACTTTGAAAATAGTAATTTTTCAAAAAATTCACCTTATTAGAAAAGTAACTTTTTTGAAAACTTCGCTTCAAAATGCCAAAATCTCATCATATCTATTAAAACAGACCTTTACTTTTAACACAAAGTTGTTAACTACCCGTAGTTCAACAACAAAAAAACATATCGCGACCTTATATTGGAACACCATACACTTCATACTCCGACCACAACATTTTACATTTAATCATCAACTAAAATCATAAAATAAATTTTGTATATAAATATTTTGTTGTTTTTTATTCGTATTTTGTATTATGATTTTATTGCACTTTATTCGCACTTTGCTTGTTTGTACTCGAATTTGTACACCAACAAAAAAAAAGTGCATCAATACATTATGAAGTTACAAACAAAAAAAACTTGATGATGGTGAGTTTGAGTGTGAAATAGTTTAACATGTAAATGATAAAATATGAAGTTGAAAAGTGAATTTATAGTTAAAAGGTTGGCATAACTGATTGGAGCTCGATAAAATTCTCAAGAAAATTGAAAGAATTGGAATATTTTTTTTTGTTGTTGTGATCAAATTAATGTTACAAGACATGTGACATGCAATTTTTTTTCTGATCAAAATCACAAAAAAATGCAAAATTCAATCTAAATTGATACAATTTGTATTGTAACATTTAAAGCAAGACAAAGAATTTTGTGGTTTCTTCATTATATTAAATACAAAATATTTTTTCGTTTTGTTATCAGATCGATTGATCAAAAAAATAAAAATAAAATTATTATATTTGAGCATTGTTTTCGCATTTTAAATATTATTAATTTTTTGTGTGTATGCCTTTTTTCTTCTTTTCTTTTTCGGCCGCAATGGATATTTGCATACAATGGCCTTTACCGATCATCATCAACTACATGTTGTTGAACAACATAAAAAAAGAACAAATGTAAAACAAAATTGGGACCTTTTTTTCATTCAAATAATAATAAATCAATGTGTAATAAATTTTTGTTGCACATTTTAGTGTATAGTTGTTGAAAAGCGCAATTCAATGTGGTTTGTTAAACACGTGATGTTTATGAACTCAGCACACGCTGACACATGAATGGATGTTTTTTTTTCGTTTGTAAATTAGCAATACAGTCTCGAACTAAATGTTTAAATACATATTTTTTTCGTTAAATGTTGCAAAAAAAAGGGGATAACATAACAACAAACTTGTCAATATATATTTGTTTTAACTCGATTATATTCGCAGCTTGTTTGTAGATTTTGTTAAGTGATAAGACCACCTATAATATGTATTCCCTTTTTTTTAAATATATTTTATCAAATACTTATATGAAATTTTGTATGTAAAAGAATGAGAAGATGTTTTTTTTTCTCTATACAATGTTGTAGGTTCATCACAGATTTAAGTTTTGAGTTGAATCAACCCTTTCATCGGAAATTAAGACTAAAATGTTTATCCATACCAAGAAAAAGAGAGAGAAAAGTTCTTATCAGTAAAATAAAAACCCAATGAAATACATGTGAGTAAGATGACTTTGGTATAATAAATATTTCGTGTATGATAAATTACATTTATATGAAGATATAAGGTTGCTGTCCTGTTTTTCAAAGATAAGGAAAATTTGTAGGTGATTGTTACGTTGTAAATGAACTCTATGATCTCATACATTAACAGAAATTTACACACATCATGTCCTTTTTAGGATTTCAAAAAACTGTTTTCTTTAATTTTTTATTTTTTTAGTTCGAATTTTTACCGTAAATTTGATGTGGCGCTTATTGTTGTCTATTCAAATTCCCTATAGTTTAGTTAAAATATCACATATATAAATGAACTACTTTAAAATATCTTTAAATTGCCGTTAAATATCAATAATAATTATAATAACATTTTTTTTCTTTATCTTTCATCATTAATGAGATATGAAAATAAATAATATAAAATGTGAAAAAACTTTACTTATACAATCTGTGCCAAGAAATATTTTTCCACACTCTTCTACATATCTTAAACTGCACCTGTATATACACCTTTTTTAATAGTAAATTTATATCATTTTCTCAAATAAAAATGTCTTTCCAGATAAGAAATTGGAGAAAAATAACGAAAAAATGTTGTTGTGTAAAAAATGCATATATAAAAATCGAATTTTATCAAACTCACATTTGGAAATGCATTTATTAAAAGTTGAAAACTGCATTATTTGTGATGAGTGTGAAGTTTAAACTGGAAAAAATTTACGTTAAATTAACGTTGATCTGAAGAATCAAAGCTTCACAATCAGTGTTTGTCTTGAAATTGCATTGAAATAAGAAAAAATCGTAAATCAATGAAGAAATGTAAGAAAAATGCATTTTTCACTCCTAAATGATAAGAAACTTTTATATTCACATATGTTTTTCTTACTTTCAAATGAACCAAAGATTTTCCTTCAATGAAAGTTACACATTTTCCCAATCTCGTTAAATGTATGAAGAAAAAACATTGAAATTGACATCCCTACACTACATCGAATATTAATCACTCCATCATACTTCACCTGAGCTTACCTTTATCGATTGAATTTGAACAATTTTTACCTTCACTTGATTTATTTTTCAGTGTGTGTTTGTATGTATGGAATCTCATTCTTCTTCCACATTTAACACTAAAGCGATAAGATGATTTTGATTGATACAGTCTCACTGTTTTTTTTCTTGATATTTACATCACACACCACCACGTTCAAGGTATATAAATGATTCGTTGACAGAAAAATGGCATTTATTGAGTGATTTTTCTAGTATAAGAACAAAAAAACTTCATGAGATTTGACTTGAAATCGAATTAATGATTATAAATTATTTTGGTTCCCGTTCTTGTTGTGTTTTTTTTTCGTGCCACTGGAAAAACTTGATAAGAGTATAATAATAATAATGATATAAGGAAAATTTAATGTATATAAGAAATGGGGTGTTATATGTGAATGTTTGTGTTTGATTATCAAGAAATTGAGATCTTTAACACATACCTAACTAAATTGTTATGTACTCGACGTGAATTTTCTCTTATCGGTAATTTTTCTTCAATACACAATAAAAGGGGAAAAGTCAATACACGTATGTACGTAAGGAATTGTTTTAAGTTAAAATCATGTATAGAATTTTTTTTTGCCTCATATTTTGAACTTCATTAAGCACACTTTTATTGCCTCATTTCCCTCAAACTCCTTATCTTATTCTATCAGAATGAAAATAACACCAAATTTTCTTACAAAAATCTTATGAGAATTCCTTATCGTCTTTTAAAATAAATATATACATTTAAACATACACACACACCATAACCATCAAGGAATTGAAACAAAAACCACCTCCCTGCAAAGCACTTTGCTGTAAATTGTAACAAGAGACAAGTCTCTTTATGAAACAATCATCTACTCACACCCATGCTACTACACGCCAATTTATGTTAAATAAAAGGAACACATTCAGTTCAGTTAAAAGTTAGGTTTGGTTAGGATGATGTTGATAACACACCATGCATGCACAGTATGTGTGTGAAGAAATGTGAAAATGCCACTTTTTCTTTTTTTTCCTCAATTCATTCACATTTCTAAGAACAAAATATACATATGTGAGACGTGTGGTGTGTGATAACGATAAGAACTTATTTATATTCATCAATGGAGCATATTTTTAAAACTGATAAGAAGTTTTCTTTTATTTTTTTGTACTTTTTTGGGTGAATAAATGTGAGTTTTTCTTCTATCTTTATCAAAAGTAAAAATTATTCACAAGTGATGTGAGATCTCGTGACTGAGCTCTCTAATGAACTGAAAACCATCTTAAAAATCTCATCAAATCCATAATTTTACTTTGAATTTTCAAAGAGGTGTAAATTTTGTTTTTTTCATTCGCCTTGAAACGATGCACACAAAAATTTATTTTTATCTTATTTTCTTCTGACACATTTTTTATGCATTCTCACTCTTAAACATCCTTATCTCGTGCTTTCATACAGACAGCATATAACTCACAAACACCAAAATTAAAATGAAAATTTGATTTTAAGTAAAAATTTAAGTGCATTATCATTTGACACGTGACTTTTCCGTATGTGTATCTACACAAAATATACGTCAAATTAGCTGTTCAATTTCAAATTTCGATTTGTGGTTACTTAAAGCCATTTTGATGGTCGTTGGACCATGTTATAATCGTTTTCAAGTAATATCACATGTTAAGTGACGACAAACACCAGCAAAATCATACTCAAAAGCGTATTTTAATATTAAATGTAGCACGATAAAGGTATTTTATAGTGTGTATTAAGGAAAAAAGGAAAAAAGAAAGCTTTAAAACAGATAACATGCATTTTTTCTATATCAAACTATTTTATATAGCCATAGTTTTTGTGAGTCGATGCATTTATCTCCCATTTTTTCGTATTTTTTTTTCCTTTCTTATAAGAAAATGGTCTAGGGCATTCGTATCATGACAGAAAACGAACAGCTTCGTTTACCAAAAAGAAAAAAAAATATCAAGAAAAACTTTTCTATTTTTTTGTATCGTGTATCATTGAAACTGAAAACGCTCATGAAAAATTTCACCTTCTAATCCAATAAAAATGCACTTAGCCAAAATTCAAGGAAACCAAAAATATTACTCTATATAATTACTGTCATTTTTTATCACAAGTCTCATGTCTGTCGGCTCGTGTTCTAAAATAATCGTGTCATTATGATAATTATTCATGATATGAAAATTTTTAATTTTAAATGTGATCCCAAACGTGATAACAAATATCACACAGTTACAGTTTAATGAAAATATTCAAAAAAAAAATACCTAACTATCATTACCGGTGTTTCTATCAAAAAAATTATTGTATTCAATTTTTTCCTTATCATCATTCATTATCAAATAAAAAAAATGATATTTTTGTGTTATCAATCGTTAAAATCGTTTTATTTGGAGATCAGTTATGGTTTTTATCGTTATCAGTCTTATCATAGTGGAAGGTTTCACTCACTAGTCGGTCATATAAAAAATGATTACTTTTTTTTCGTTATCGTTCTTCAAACTCAGGAAAAAAATTTTATCAACATTTTTTTAAAGTAATTTTTTTTTTAAATTATGTTACATTTAAAAAATATATAATCATAGATAAGACCGGCTCAGTACTGATAAGAAAAAGAGTTTTATTAAAAATTAATGAATGAATTTCGGTTATTTTTTATGTTTTATTGAAGCAGGAAGTTGAAAACGAATTAGAAGGTCAAAATCATGAAAATGTGTTTAATTTAATCTTATTTAACTGTATTTGAATCCATTTGTACGTTAAATTGTAACAATTTTACTAGAAAAAAGCTGATTGATTTGGATTTCAATGCATTTTATGTCATGAATCAGAAAAATTAGGAAGAAAACTTACTTTTTCGTGCCGTTTCACACCATTTCTTGAACCTCAATATCTTTGGATGCATTTTATATTCTCTCCTTCTCTCTTTGTTTGATCAGTTTCTTGTTATGTAATGTTACAAATATTTCACTGTAAGTTTTTTGAATTTTCTCGTTCAAATATTTTTCATTAAATTTTTTTCCCCTTTAATCATTGTATTCAAATTCAAAAGTTTTTATTTTAAAACTTAATCAATATTACAAATTGTCTTCTTTTCACACTTATGTCATAAAATGAACTAAAATGTTGTTTTTTCTACAAATATAATATCCGAAATCAAAGACATGATAAAATATATACAAAACTTCTATACATATTTCTTACATGCACATACACACACACACGTTATGTGTATAGTGAAACTTTATCTTTTTCTGCCTCAAACAACATGAATTATTATAATTTTTTTTTTAAACAGAGACACACATTCTATTCACTATCTGTAAGTTATTTAAGTAATATCAGGCCCGACCCAAAGTTATTTAAAGATATGATATGAAAAAAAAAATTTCCTTATCTTTTCTGTACTACTATTTACAAATTTATATGTGACTTAGATAATTTAACTTTGAAAATGAAACGAGAGATATGAGTATTATTATCTTTGTTCAGCCTGCACCCATACAAAATTTCTGTATTTAAATACTGATAATGATATCAAAAAAAAAAATTTCGATGCGATATCTTTCGAACGTTATCATTTCATTTTATCTTTTGTTATAACTTTAAATGCATGCAAGCACGAATAGATAAGAGAATGAATGATATTGTGTTTGCATTTTCAGATAGATAGCAAAAGATAAGGCGAAAAAATTTATATATATATTTTTTGTTACAATGCAAAAAGAACATTACAAAATATCTCTATATTAGCATAAACACAGATAGTAAGAAAAAATATCGAGATAAGAAATGAATAAATTGTTTTGTGTGACTATTAGACAATTCAAGTAAGGTTTTTTCAAAAGGACTTTTACTGTGTTTACAGTTTACAGTGAACGTCGTATGTAAGATAATGTAATAAAATAATAGCGATAACGCTAAAACAAGTTTTGCATGCCTTTACAAAGTTTTATAAATCAATTTTATATTTGTACAGTTGCTACTGTGTGTATATGAATGCTAAATCTTTATCAAAATGTCAACCTCGATGCAATGATAAATAAACGTGTCTTTCACATGATAAAGCAAAAATATGAAGAAAAAAATGTAAGTGATGTGTTCGAATGAAATTAACGATTTAAATTAAAATATTTTTTTTGTGACTTTTCAACCTCAAATTTGCTTAAATCAAACAAAAAAACTTCACAATCAAATAATCTTCCAAAGTTAACCAAAACCATAAATATAATATTAGAAAAAAAAAGCATGTTTAACAATAAAATAAAAATAAAACATACATTTTGCAAATAAATTATCAGCTCTCGTGAATAAGTTTTGATAGTAACACCACCACCATCGTCTACGTACAATAATTTTTTTTTATTTTATTTTCAAACAAACCAAAATTGAATACATAAATAAATACATCACTACTTTAGACGGGACGTAGATCATGCGGGCTTAACATTTCATTTCAGTTAAAAATAATACAAATAAAAAATAGTTCTGTTGCCATTTCCGTGATAACAAAAATGTTATAAATTTGATAAAAAGTGATGATTAGTAACGACAACTAACGAAGTCGACAATGACTTAGAGTGAAAAAAAATATACTTTTAAGTGTAATAATAAATTTATTTTGTTTTTATGAGTGAAAGACAATACCCTCATAATATGCTAATCAGAACAATCACACGACAAACGACAAAACAACTCGACAAGGTTTTTTTTTATAATTTTAATTTTAATTTGATACCAAAAAAAAAATGCTAACTGAGGTCATTTTATTGCAATCTAAACCTTAACAGATAGTTTCGTAGCAATTTCGTGGTTCACTTTTTGTTTTGATAGCGACTTTATTTTTTTAAAATTTTAATTTATAAATGAAAGTTTGTACTATCAGTTAAAAACTTAACTTAGCTCAACTCAAGTGAAACATTGTTTTAATTTTTTTTTCCATATAAATTCACCATTTATTTTGATAAAAATGTATAAATTATATACTTTTCGCTATCATGCCTTGGCTATGAATGTTAAATTTAAAAAAAAAAGTACGAAAAATGCAAAATATTGTATTATCTCTTGATTTTAATACCAATTTTTTTATTCCATAATAAATTATTTACATTACACTGTGATACAAGTAGTATCGTTATTTTATATAATGTTTGAATACAATTTCATTCTTTTTTTTTATATTTACAATTAAAAAAATGTAAAAATGTGTATAGGGCTGATAAAGATTTAAATGTTTTATTTTATAATTTATTGTAATATTGTTTATATTTATGTAGATTTTGCTATTTTTTTTTAAATTATTTTATCTTTCCATAGTTTGGCACCTTATCAAAGTTTTTCTATTGTATTTACGTAAGGCCATTACAATTATCCTTTTTGTTTCTCGTCGCAGTCCGCTCAAAATAATAAGAAGGAGGAGGGATGAATAATGGTAATAAAATAATGATGAAAAAAAAATTTATAAACAAATGTCATGAAAAAAATTTTTTCATGTGAAAAATATTTTAAATATTTATTGAAAAAAAAAATCAAGCAATTTAAGTAAGTTTTGGATTTTCTGCATGTTGAAATTAACAAAATATTCAGTAAAACTGTTTTTAAAATTTTAAAAATTTAAGATCGTTAAATATTTTCAAGGTTTTCAATGGTTTTCATTATTTTATTACTATTATTCCATCCCATTATTCCCTCTTTACTTTTGTGAAATAAAGAAGTAGGAGGCGACGGGAAACAAAAAGGAAAATTGTAATGGCCTAAGTAGTTTTTTTTTCATTATCAAAATTTTGTATTACGCAGAATTTTTTATTCGTTTCCTTTTTAGGTAAAGTTCGAATGATGTCATGATCAAACTTAGATGCTAAAAGGAGGTCCAGTGTGATTAGTAAAAGTTAAACACGTGATAATTGCCTTTAAAATTTTAATAATGATACTTCAAAGCAAAAGTGGTCCAACAGCAGCATATAAGGAGATGAAGCTCTTCGATGTTTTAATACAGAAATAACATTTTCTAATACTGAAATTAAATGCTCAAAGGACCTTTAAACTCAATTCCAATTCCATCATGATCTAGTTTTGTAAATCGAAATTTCAGTCATGATGCATTTCCATATCTAACTAATTAAAGCCAAACTCTTTTATTTTATTTTCTCCTCTTTCTCACCTTTCTCGAAAAAAAATCATACAAACAAAACATGTTCAAAATATTGTGAAATTATTCTTGATTTATCATATTGAATTTACCAATAACACGTTAAAGTCAAAGCAAAAAATTATCCACTCTGAGTATCGAAATTGAATGAATAGAGAAGAAAAAGTAAAACAATAGACTCAAATTTGTATTCCATCTAAATTTGTGCCTTTTTTTTGTATCATGTATTATGGATGTAGAAATAAATGAAAGATCGAACGAATTATAAAACAAAAAACTACATAAAAAGTAGCATTAGTTAATAATAAAAAGGAAATATACAAACACTCTGTTTTTTAGAAGAGCTTCACATTGAACTTATACTTAGAAAATATTTTTGGCATTATCTGATTTAAAAACGAATCTGCTACTATTTGTTTTATTTTGTATTTTATATATTGAATTGAATAAGTTTTTTAAGGTACACACAAACACACTCACATGCACAGAAAAAATGAATAAGCAGAGAAAATGCAACTAAAAGGTGACATGTACTACAAATTGTGTACAACCTTTCTATATGAAATGTATGAAATTGCATTGTTAAGTCCAGATTTAGTCTTGAAAAAAAAAGTTATCCAGATTCAAACAGAGAATACAAAAAAAATCTCATTTTAACTAGGTTTTGTCATAAATTTTTGAATGAATATTGAAATTTCATGTAAAAACAAGCAAAGGAGGTGTTTTTCAATTCAAAGTTGATTGGACTTTTTCTCTTTATGTGTATTATTTGTATTTTCATTACATAAAAAAAGTGTATGGAAATTAGTTTCCTTTTAAATTAAAAGTGTGTGTGTCCTGTTTTCCCCAAAGTTGCATTGTACAAAACAAAATAACAATAAAATGTTAACTTTTTACTGTAAAACACATTTTATGTAAAATACATTTTTCCGATCATAAACATCAAAAACTCATGGCACATGTCACTTGATTAGCATAATCAAATAAAATTTCTTCTTATATTATCCGTTTCATTTGCAAACCAAAGAAAATTGAATTGACAAAAAATGCATTTAAATGCAAGTAACATGCAGTTACAATTTAAACGAGCATGTTCTTGTCTTGTCTTGTAAATTCAGTTCTTGTCATTTCCGGATGTCCGAGAGTATTTATGGAAATGGAAAATCATAAAGTAAGTTGAAAATACATTAAATGTTAATAAGCAACTACAAACAACACAAGTTTATATTATGAAATGAAAAAAATCTTGAATTTATATGAAGGTAGAATGAAAGAAAAACAGGAAATCATGCATGTGTTGTTTCTAAATGACTTCATTAGTGTTGTATTTGAATAAGGATTTGAAACAAAATTTTTTTGTTATTTTTAATGAAATTTATTGATGCAAATTGCATTTATTGCAATTTCTGGTCCTTGTATCGTTTTTTTTTGTACAAGTAATAAATAATGGTAAATAGTGTCATGATAAGAAAAGTTCAAAATGGATCATAAAAGTTAATGGGGAAAAGTGTTCAACATGAAATGAATTGAAAATGAAACTCGTGAAAGCCTCATTGAAAACAGATCTTTAATTTTCTTAGAATGTCTCCTGTTTTCTTTAAACATTCATTTAAAAATTATGTTGAGCAACAACAATTCTATGCACTCCTGATAAATTTTACATTTTTGCTACACATCTTCGACATATCGACACAAAACACATTCATTGTCTATTTTTGTAACTCTTCTTTTCATATTATTTTATTATCAGTTTAAAACCAGGCTCGTATATCTCTTTTCTTACAACAAAACAAAACAACACCAACAAAAAAAATGATTGTAAGGAAATTTTATATTTATATATATGTACATGGAAAGAAAAAAAGAATTTTACAGTATCAGTTGCAGCAGGATGGGATGCAAAATGCATCTTTTTATATGTTTTTTATACAACAACAACAAAAAAAAATAGTTATCATTATTTTGAGCATGAGTTTCAATAGAGGATGAAAGACAAACCTTAAAATTTATGGAATGGTGCATATAAATTTTGTATAAAATCATGTATAGTGAGTAGAAGAAGGAAAAAAATACATCTATACAACATATTCTCCGGGCTTCATAATAATGTCCTCTTATCTTACTTTTCTCAATATAACATATAACAAAGTGATGGTATATTTTGCATAGAATAGACAAATATTATTAAATATTGTCTAAAATTTATATTTATATAATAATAAAAATATCTTTTTACGGTCTTCCATACACATTTAATCTTATTGCTTTGCCTGACTTCACTTCACATTTTAAATAAATAAATATACAAATACAGAGTGTTTGTAAGCTTCAATGATTTTTTTTGCAGCAGTGAAATGAGAAATCATCATTTTGTTGAAATAAAATAAAAGAAAAGTGAACACCAAAAATATTTTATCAGTCTCTTCCACACGGACACGCTGCACTTAATATTTTGACTTGTAAATAAATTTCCAAGGTTTTGCATCATTTCACATAATAATAATTTGACGCTACACCATGCAACGACACAAACAATCAAAACCTAGGTGGTCTTTGAAATTTAACTTCAATACACATGAAATGATATCCTTGAAATGCATTTTATCACTGTGATCTGATCTGTAATTGCATATTTTCCTTCATAAGTGTCCTTCTGTGTTTGAATCATTTGAAAAAAAAAATTAAGTGACAGTTCATTGATTTAATTTAAAAATATAAAAATGCATAGAAAACGTTTGAAATGATAAGAGTAAAATTTTTCTCCTTCACTTGTGATTTATTCGCCATTTAACGATTCATCAGTTATTCCTTTTAAAATGAAAAATAAAATCGTTAATTATCACTTTGCAGATCAGTTTGAACAAAGGTTATGAATTGAATTGAATTGAAATGAGTGGAAATTAAAGCCAGATATAAAATGACGAGTTCAAGTACGAAAATTTTGAGTGTTGTGTGAAGTGGTTTTTGAAAATGAGCAATCATATCGGTGAATTTTAAATTGAATATCAGCAAAATTTTTTCTTTTGTTGTTTTTTTTTATCAACTGAAAGTTGTTTCGAATTATTTCAATATTTGTTTTCGTGACACGTCATGAAAGTGAAGAAACGTTCAAATTATTACTTAATTACAGCATTTTCTTTAATTTTCGATTATGATTTATGTGATTTTTTGTTAGTTCGTTATCGTAACACTTAATCTTCGATAAATATTACTAGGTTTGAACTGTAAAACTATAAGAAGTGAGTCAATAAGGTCAATCGATTTGATATGAATAATTAAAGACGTTTGACCGTTAAATACCCAAATCATTAAAGTTTAATTAACTTTGAATGGTTATTTAATGTTGTCAAAGAAATGTCACAAGAAATCGATTAAATTACAAAGATTTTTGTTCTACTATCGATGTGAACCATAATATTTGAGATTTTGACCAAGGAATGAGGGTGCCAAATGTGGACCGTACCTCGTTGAAAATGAGCTTACCCCAGTTCACAAATTCACAAAATCTCAAAAACCTTTCACACCATCATGGAAACTTTCAGATTTGCTCTTACTCAACAAAAAAAAATACACGACAAACCTTATCTTTCTATTTCCATTATGTCGTGAAAAGTAATTTCAACATCTTAGCTAATACACATTTCATTAACCATGTGATCTTTTCCCCACATTTTATTATTATTATTAATTTCAATGCACAGAGTGAGAGAAAGAAACGCTTATCTCATCTTTATCGTCATTTTGTATATTATTTTACATTAAAAATTTATCAAAGTATAATTTATTATAAAATATAAAATAAAAAACGTCTCTTGACTCAAATTGGAATTCATCTCATACCTTCTATGGATACACACACACACACACACTCTCACACAAGAGGTTTGCGAGCTAGAGATTATTGTAATCAGTTTAAAAGAATTTTATAATATTCATTTATTACTTTGTTTAATCTCCTCTTTTCTTGTTGTTGTTTTTTAATATTATTATTATTATTATTATATTTAAAATAAATGCGACACACACATGAGACATGGCGGTTAAAATAAAAATAAATCCTTTTATGATTCACATTTATAATAGTTAAAATTTAATCATTTCATGAAAAAGTTTCTCCCTCCAATTCATTTCACATTGTGACAGGATCAGCTAAATGTTACCAATTGATCACGCAATTTTTTTAACTACTTTTACATTACATTAAAAAAATAGTTACACTTAAAAAAGCCATCTAGACACTTAACGAAACACCTCCGCTGATTGGTTGCTTAACTCGTATATTGCTCGTGTGTGTGTGTTAGTTTGAAGATAAGTGTATGGCGCCGCCCAATATCTCGTTTAACATATTATTTTTATTTAAAATAATAATAATATTCAATTTTCTTCTCTTTTTATTTTTTTTAATATTACTTTTTTTATCCATTATTATTGAATTTTATCTTTTCTTTATCTTCACACACGTACATAATGATACGTAAATTTAACGACCAACTACTATAAAGTGAGGTAAAACTGTGAGTATATAAATAAATATAATATAATATAATATAAGTAAATGAAAAAAAAATGTGCGGTGAGTTTAAGAGTTATGAACATTAAAATATGTATAACTAAACAAATTTGCATCTTGTTAATGGCACGAGATGGAGTTTTAATCTTTTTTTTGTTTTTCTGCTGATTATCATTTGTCTTTTGATGTTTATGTGGCGTGTGTGTATTTGTGTGTGTCGTAGACGTAATATAATAAATGTGTTTTTGTGAGGTATTAAAAGATGAGATAAAATGCTTTTAATAGGTCCGGTTTCAATATTTGGAGTTATCAGTTGAATTGATGATGATTTTAAAATAGGTTGGATTTTATGATGTTAATTTTGAAATTAAACTAAATTGAAATTCCATGAACCATGTAATCCATCAAAATAACGAAGTTTTTATTGAAATTCAAATTTTCAGTCAAATTCAATTCAAACTTGAGTCAAATGACTCAGAGACCCCGAAACCTGATTCAAGCCTTTTGATGCCTCTTGAGGCAAATTTAAGGTATCAACGAGTCCTTCTTTGATGATTTCTTCATTTAAATCCCCGAATATGATGACATGAAATGAAAATCCCGTTCCTTCAAAGATGAATAAATGTAACATTAAATTATTACTTTTTTCTCATATCTACTTGAATTAATGTACCAGAACTTTTAAAATATACATATAAATATCTAAAAATTGTCTCTGTCTTCAATCTCATTCAATTTCTCATATTCATATAGACACAAGGCTTCTTTAAGGATATTTTTTTCTGTTCTCAACATTTTACATCCATTTTATTTTGGTGTATATGATAATCTAAGTTTATTCTCTGTATAAATATGCACATGCTTATCTTTTTTGCAGTCGAACAATTCGTTTTAAATATTATTAAAGTATATTATGTGTGTTTGCCTGTGTGTGTGTGTATCTTAATAAAGTACCCACATACACTAGATCCGTATAATATCCTTCTTCTTGTTCTCTTACCTAATATACAACATCCTGACGACTGTTGCCTTTTATAATACATGTATATTTATTTTATGAAAAATATAACGAGTTCTCATAGCTTTCATTGTGCAGTAAAAAAATAGAAGTATAGAAAAGATTTTTATTTTATAGCAATAAAGAAAGAAAGTATTATTATCATAAATATGATGTACGTCTCTTGTCTTCTTTCTACATGTTATATGAATTTTAAAGTTTTAAAAGTATTAAAACAGCTCTCTACGAATTTTGAGATAAAAGTTTTATAAACACACATACATACACGTACAGAGGCAAAATGAGTGCAATGCATTTAACTGATAACAAAAATACAGCAACAACAAGAACTTAAAATAAAATTTATAAATATAAGCAATGAAATGAGAGATTCGTAGAGTGTGAGACAAACAAAAGATGCGATATGTGTATCTTTTTTCCTCTACATTTGCCCTTCAATGCATTTTCATACAAGCCCATAAACAGCAGGAGTAGTAAAAATGTATTATTATTATTATTATTTTAAACAGTGAAAACTCTAAGTTTTGTTATCTTTTACAGACTCTCACATAACATTAATATACAGTTTATAACAAGTCAAGTATGAGTAGTGAGAAGCAGTATCTTTCCCGTTTATCCCGTATGTTTTTCACATATTCAAACACAAATACACACACACATTAATAAACTTTCACATATTATCGCACTTTTCATACATAATAATAATAACAAACAATCAAATGACAATACTAATAATAAGAAGAATAATAATACTTTAAACGTACATGTATGTTATTTTTTTTTGTTTCTGTGGAAAATTTCTGATAAGAAAAATGAAAAACAAAACATTTCATATTTAATTTTATATGATTTTTTATGAAAAATTATGTCTTTTAATTTTATATATTAGTATTATCAGGATAAGAAAATACAGACAGAAAATGTCAAAGAATGCTGAAGATGATAACACATTTTAACGATTTCTGAACCAAAAGCACTTCACAGGACGATTCTTGGATATTCTAAATTCGACTAAATTTAGTTTTTCATTTAAAATACAAATATCATTATTATTTTAAATAATTTCCTGATCAGAAGAGAACAAGAACCACTACAAAATTTAAATATCACTCATATGATGAGTGTGAAGTTTGTACCAGGACACTAATTGACATTAAAATACTTCAGATTTCAAATTCAAGCTGATTCTAAGATGTGTATTGGTTTGAGGTGGTTCTTAGTGTACTTGAGGAGATCGAATCATTTGATTTCCTGTATTATGACCTTGAGATGCTAGTGAGGTGCTGACTTCACACTCATTCTCAACTATAAATAAATAAAAGTTTAATTTCAGAGAAGTGCTAAAAGTACATAAGTGTAATAATAATATTACTATATTTGTTGTAAAATGTCAACACACAATTGTTCAAATATTATAATAAAAGTCATTTTCTTTTATGTATATGAAATTTTATTATTTTTCATTTCCTTTACTATCATAACTATAACTTAGATAGGATTTTAGAGACAATTTCAAGTGTGGTTTAGAAGGACTCTCTTATGGAAATATTTGAATTGATTTTCATTCTTCCTTATAGATATTTACTTGAAGTTAGTTTCCATATTTTACATATAATAAAATTGGTTTTTTGTCCAAATATTTGAAATTGAATGTAGTTAACAAAAAAAATCCTACTCTGCATTCAACATAAAAAACCTCATTCACACTTAATGTTTATTTTTACTTGAACAAAAAAAAATCCCTTTTTTATATCAAATTATTAAAAACCAATTCAATATAATTGTGATAACGATTTCGAATTAATTTGATTTATAAATTCAATAGTGTGCAAAAAAAAATGCAGTACAAATTACTACACTGCATTTTTACAAATGAATAAATAAATATACTTCAATTATTTGTTAAAATATTACAGGGAAAAAAATTGTGAAAATGTAAAAATTTAATTTAAACAAATAATTTTTTTTCAGTGTTGACGTTGTCGCGTCATTTTTTTTTCATTGTATGCTAAAAAAAGGCAAACACCTGATATACGATGATAAATTGTTTGTGTAAAGTTATTTTTTTTTTAAATTCAATTGAAATGAATTAAGCTGTAAAATATATTTTTTTCAACAAAAATTGTAATTGATGTAAAAAATTGTTTTTTTTTTTTTTATTTTCATTGTATCAAATTATCAAATAATACCAGCAAAGGAAATTTTCATCAAAATAGGGCTTTGACTTTCCTGAATATCGTTGCCATACATCATTAAAATGGATTGTTTAAGTTTTTTATTTTCTGATGATATTTTTTTCTTGGAATTGATTCCAAGATAAGCAAATATCCTTAAGGCAAGACCATTTTTCCTGTAACTCAAAATATTCATAGTAACCCATATTTTGAGCTATTTTTGCTATACATAACTTTTTGAACAAATAAATTTACAGTATACATTTATATGAAATTCAAAGCACTTCTTCTGATTAAAAAGATAAGAGGCAAAATATCGTGCCGGTCAAAATAATACTCTTCGTTTTTTTATGTTATTTTATATAGAAATACACAAACATAATAGTGTTTATATACAACATTAAATGTTTAACTAAAAAAAAGATCCATCGTCCTGATAAGATTTGTTACATTGATAAGGAATGATTTTTTCGTCGTCGTCGTTGTTGTTGCTCAAAATGAAAAACATAAAAAAATGTTCATAGTTTTTCATATACCAAACACTTCTTAAGTAAAGTTATTTCATGGAAGAACCCTTTGACGCCAACAATGTTGGACTTTTAAATTCAAAATCCTTTATTATGGTTAATAATGCTCACTATAACAACAAAAAAATACGTTTATTATGTTTTATATCTTGGTTATTTATTTGTATACAAATATCATAAAACTACCCGTATTCATACATATTTTTGTGATATGGTGAAATGTGACTGTGAGATATAGAAAATATATATGGATGGATATGGAATATAAAGCAAAAACTTATCAGTGGCCATTCTGATTGATGAAGTCTGATAAGAAATAAACATTAGTAGGGTGGCTCACATTGAATCATTTCATCATTTTCAATGAAGTTTCGAATCAAATTGTTGAATATTTATGATGGAAAATATTATGATCACCTTAAAAACTGTAAATGTTCTGATAAGGTTTTCCGACATCACTGTTACAACAATAACACCAACAATAGCAAGAACGTTACTGCAATCAATAACCTTTTCTGATATTATCACCACACACATCGTCTGTCCCCAGATTGTACGTACACATACCCATACAGAGGTACAGACAGAAGAATATCAGACATCATTGCCTTTTATTTGTACAACGATGTATACACACATTGAAAAAGAAAAAGGCAAATTTTCTGTGTGACCATCATATTGAAGAGTAATATAAAATGATGAATTGGAGAGATAGTGTGAAATATTCGTATGAAAATTCAGACCAAACATCATACCAACTTAATTGAAACAGTGAGTAAGTGAATGTGTTTTTTTTCATTGATTTTTTATTTAAATTAAATGTGACTTTGATGAAAAGATACTGAATTTAAATTGATACTGATTTCTAAGAATTTTTTTAAATTCAATTTAACGAGAAGACAAGGCGACATAATTTCAAATAAAAAAAGTGTGTGACATCATATCTCGAAAGCCGTGTATGACTGATCCTTTTTATTATAACCACTAAAATGTAACATAAAACATTAACTTACCCTCTTATACTCACACACAAATACAAACATCCAACTCCATTTCCATATAAAATACGAGAAAATTTATATGTTTTATATGCACGCAATGTACAGAGGAGATGTGGATAAAAACGATATAGTTTGTTATCAGCAACAAACCATATTCAGTTGCCCAGACGATTATCACGATATAAAATCAAGCGGCAAAAAATATATATAAATGTATGTATGAATTTTTGTATTGTTGTAGGGATATTTTTATACATAACGATTTATATTGAATGTGATATTATTTTGTTATTTTCAGGAATAAAAAATATTGAATCAGTCAATGTTATTTGAAAGGACGAAGGTATCTTTGACGTTGTAAAGAGTGATGGTATGGAAAAATATTTAAACAAATAACAGGAGCACCAGATTTTACTAGAAGGACACTAAGGTAAGCTAGATTGATGAAGATCAATGATGTCAGGTAAGTTTAGTAAGTGACTTTAAGACAAATGGCCCTGACTTTTAATGAAAGCCCAGATTAAAATTAGTATAAGACACGTGATTTTAAATACAAAGCAACTCCGAGAAAGCCCAGACTCCTGAGAGAAAATATGACAAGATTCAGATAATCATCGAACTAGCAGCAAGATCACATTCAAGGAGGAATTCAAAGCTCAAATATTTAAAACCTTTAAAAAGAACACTCCTTCGTGTTATATAAAATTAAAAAAAAAAAAACTCCTTGAACGCAATACACAAATAATGCAAAATTATATTAAAATTACATATAATTTTTATTACCGTATGTTCTTTTCATTCTATGTCACATAAACAACTAGACTTTTTTTTTATTATGTGTATATATTTTTAATTTTCAAGATAACGCTTTTCATGAAAATTTTTGAACTTTTTCACATTTGCTCTAGAACAGAACGTACTAAAAGGATTCTACAAATTTGAATAACGTTTCGAATTTCTTTAATTTCATTGAATTTTGAACTACAATTTCCTTTCTTTTGATTTCTGACGATTTTTAAAGACATTCTTCAGAACAATGTACGGGTCTTGGAAAAGTTTTTGTGACTTGGCTCCGATTTTCTGAAATTTAAGATAATTCGGAACATTAAATTTAGTTGTATCAACCTCTAAGAATGTATAATTTTAATATACTCGCTCTTTTTCTCTCTCTCGCCTTCTTTCCTCATGAAATACATATTTTATAATTCCCTGTTATACCCTTAGCGTGTACAAATTTTGATAAGAAACTGATAAACATCAAATGGGGTGGTTGAATACTTGAATGTTATATTTTCCTCACTTTGCGTTGCAAGAAAACTTGACTTTGGCAAAAATGTTTATTATAATAATAATATAGTTAAATGTTTATTTTATATTATAATATTATTATTTTTAGTTGTGATGTATTAAAGATCGTGCGCGATTTTCTATGAATAATCAGGATTGAGTGTGTCCTTTCCTTGTATCGATCCAGATTTCATTTCACTCGGTTTTTGATTCAATGCCTTGAATCATGAGAGTTTAAATATAAAAAAAAATTATAATTAACTATTAATCTACAAGTTCTATAATAATAAAAATAATAATTATACACAGTTTTCTCGTTTTTTTTAACTTTAATCATTAACACAAATCTTTGCTCGACTCAAATTCTTAGTGTGCGAGATCACGATAATTATGTTATTTAATCAAGTTAAGCTTTTTTTTGCTTCTTAGCATCACAAACATTTCGATATTAAGTCAACTGTAAATTACTGATTTTTACTTGAACATTAATTGTCCATGTTTAACATTATTTTAAGATCATTTTTAAATGTAATAATTGCAGTTAAATACAGTTGAGAGGTAAAAAATTAGATTGATATCGTTTTTTTTTTGTTTTTAAAAAGAAATAATATGAAAAAAAAGTTACATTACAAGAAAAATCATTTTGTAGGAACATTTTCATGATATTTTACTTAGATTTTGTAAAATATATGTTTAACTTTTTTTTCGTTTTGAGGAGAGAAAAAATTAAAACTCATGATGTTGATGTTGATGTCTTCATGAAAGTTGTTAAATTAAAACATTACAGAAATCATTTTAATTTTAACAAAGTACAAAGTAGTCGTGACCTTCCCATTTTAAATTTGATGTTTCTTTCTGTTTTTATTTTTGTTGTTAATGTTAATGAATGAGGAACTAATTGAAATGTTTAATACACTTTAAATTAAAAACTCACCATTTTCATGGAAATATGAACATTAAATATAAAATTTATGAAGAAAATTAGCTTTTACTTACAAATTTCATGCGATTCTTGTCAAATATAATTGATTTCAGTTGATTAACTTACCTAAAAATAAAAGAAAATAGAAAAATTAACAGGAAATTCAAAATACCTTTAAAAGTTATATGAAAAGCTGAAGTTTTCGTTTCACAGTGCAATTATATTAATTGCGATAAACCTGTAGCGATGTTAATTAGTAATAAAATTGTAACTTTTATACTACTGTAACGTAGATAATTGTAATATACGATGTAACGGAAAAAGTTTGAATAAGCATCAAAAACGTAGATAATGTAATAGACGGTCATTTTGAAGTTAATATACGCTGAAATCGTCTATTAAATTATGTACGTTTTTGAATAAAAAATAAAGAAAAATTCATATATTTTCATTTTTAATCACTAAATTCATTTCTAAATATTAGCATTTTAAATGTTTTTCACATAAGTACTTATTTCAAAGCAAAAATAGGTTTGTCAATGTATAAATTTTACTCAAATTTCTAATAAATTTTTGAACTTCTATTTTTCGTCAATAAACTCTAAATTTGAATGTTTTTTTCGTCAATATACGGTTTCTCATTTTCTTTTTTCGTCAATATACGGAAGGTCATCGTATATTAGATTTATCTACTTTACAGTAATCAAGTTCTGAACTTAAATATGAAAAAAAATTATCATAAAGGAAGTCACTTATCTCCTTATATGACAAAATTAAATTATTATAATACCTGCATACATGTCAAGTTAAGTTTAATATCGACTACATTTGCATAAAATACAAGTAAAAAAAATGTTGTTTTTGATAGTTGGATGACAAATATGTGGTTTAAATAGATGGAAGATTATTAAAATAAAAACACTTGAAATAAGGCTGATTCACACCAAAATACGAGAGAGCTTATCTGTGTCTAGTACTGGACGAATTTCTTGCTCATTTTTGCTTGAAAGAGCAGAATTTAACATAATGAAATTAAAAAAAATCGTATTTACTTCAATTTCCTGTTGCCTCTTTTCAAAGGAATTGTATTTGTTTATTAAATAACAATTTATTAATAACTCCTTTGTTATGTTTCTTCAACAACTAAATCAAAATTCATTTTCAAATGATTTTCCAAGCCAATTTCCCAATGTTTGGCATATGTTTTTGTTTTTTTAACACAATTTACTTAAATTGTCCATATTTAAAATATGTTTTCAGCATCATCATGCTCAAAATGAAAAAAAAGAAAAAATCACGTTATAGTTGTCGTTCAAACATTTATTCAAATTCATTGTAATCACTTGTCTCAAAACAAATAAACTTTTAAATATTCTCATGTGTGATCTCTCACTAGTAGTATCATCATGTAAAAAAACAGAACTTTTTTTCATAGTTTCTAACGTTTAATGTGTGTATATGTAAATGTGTGTAGAGAAGAAGGAAAACAAAAGGTTCATCATCACAAATCATTTTTTTCACTTCAGTTCTCTGAAATTTAATTAAAAATGTGTTCTATTATTATTATTTTTATTTTCATAGACACTCACATAAGGATGAGAGCTGAAATGTAAACGATTGAACAGGACTGGAGACAGCTAGTTACTATGATATGTTTTCTTTTATTTTGTAGAAAATGTGTCTATGGACACTTTTTTGAGGGAAAAAAAGTATAATATTAATAAAAATAGAAGAAGAGAATGTGTTGTAACATCCGATACATGTCCATTTTTTTGGCACATCCATCGCGTCGTTGTTTTCATTTTGATTCATTTGCTTATTGTTTTATGTATATATATTTTTAACACAAATTGAAGTGAGGATGAGATTCAATTCAAGAGACAATCTGTCTATGTTTGATTCAAAATTGTTCAAATAGAAAGAAATTGCAACAAAAAAACAGGAGATTACGATTAAAAAATATACATTCCTCCATATTCAATCGTTACAAAAACACCTCATATTTCTGTTTAACTTTTTTGCATATTTATCTCCATCTTGTTTTTCTTTTTTTTTTGCTGTTACTCTTATATCACACATATAAGTATGGCAATTTTAAAAAGGTAGAGCTGTCATGTTGTGTTCAATTCAATTCGATCTCAATACACAACACACATTTTGTGTTTTTTTTTAGTTATTATTACAGAGTGTGAGACAAGACAAAGTACTAGTAGTAGGCATTACATTCTCAAATCGTGTTAAAAATTGTATGCATTTAAAAGGATTGGACGCGTGATAGACTTTTTTTCCATATTTTGTCGTTATTTTTCTCTTTTATATTGCATTAAAATTGTGCTTTTTATTTAAAAAAAAATAATAATGGTTTTGATAAAATATCTGCCTTATAATAAATGAAGAAGAAGAAGAGGAATTAGTGTTAAATGTTACCTAGGTTTTGTGTAAGGAGATTATACTATTAAAATTTTTAATATTCTTTGATTGTTGTCTCTATTTTTCATGTGATTTTTTTGTATTTTCATATTATTTGGTACAAAAATGTCCTGAAATGAGTTCTTGAGGTCATTTCAAAGAGTCATGAAAACTTAATCCTAACTGATAAATTATTTCAAATGAAAAACCTTTAACGGTTTTCAGATAAAACGATTTAAACATATATGAAAAAAAATAAAATCACTTAAAACAATACAAAGGTAATAATAAGACAGAGAGAAAAGAAATACAATCAGTAACACCGTTAATGTGATCAAACAACTCCATTTTAATATAATAAAATAATGTGCATAAAGGAGAAAAAACGCCCACTTTATTATTATTATTATTTTTATTATACATTCTAAAAGCAATGCGAAACACTGATAAAATTCACTAGAACTTTTTTTAATATTATTTTAAAAGTTAAGTTAAAAGAATAAGTTAAATCGCGTTTCTCTTGTCTTCAATACACTTATGTTATGTTAATATAAAGTGATACGATATAATCTCCTTGAAAGAGTAAGAGAAAAAATTCTCAGAATGTTTCAGAATATATTTTTTTATTCATATTTTACATCGATTTGATTCCATGGAAATTCATTTTTGACTATTTTCTATGCAAAACTTATCAAGAATGACTAGAAATGTTCAATATGTTCATATTTTACTTTAAAAAAAACATCAGCTTGGACATTTTTATATCACTTTCATTTACTTTTGAAAACTTATCAATTTTTTTAATTAACACATCGTTGATTTTGAACAAAAGAGAAACATTGGTCTATTGGCAGTCATTGTAAGTTTATTAGGATTTTTTTTAACATTTTTTTCCTAAAAAAATTTATTTTTTTCTATTTACTCCATTTTTCTATGTAAATAAAATGTATTTTTTTTATTATATTGTTTAAGCGCGATATTTCATTGAATACCGGAATAGAACAAAAAGATGTTTAGAAAAATATCAATTTTGATCAACTGAAATGAAAGCTAGGGTAAGCTCTCCATAATATGAATTTGGATGAGGTCAAATTTCGATGTAAATCCTAAAATGTAAACTTTGTGTTTTTTTTTATAAAATGTAAACTGATTTTGATAAAATTTAAACCCACGCAGTTTCTTCCAATCCAAATGTAAACCCATCATTTAACAATGTAAACCGATTAAATGTAAACACGTTAAGATGTAAACTTCCATTTCATGCAACCACTAGTCCATCCATGTAAATATTTTTAAAATACTTTTTCGACCATCATAGAATTAGACTCTCATAGAATTCATCGAATAGATTGCATTCACTTCAACTGACATGAGCTATCATTCTCATTGTGGTTCACTTCATTTCAATTTTCAATCAACATTTTTTTTTCTCAAAGGGTCTGTCTATCACCATTCATCTCAACAAAAATGCGAATAATTATTCAATATTGAAAAAAAATAACTGAATTTCGCATTAAAATAATCACGATCTCATATAAAATTTAATAATATTTAAATTCACATCAACCACATTTATAACAATTTATTTTAATTTTTTTATAATAATAATGATAATCTTTATAAAATCACTAAAATGACACACCTAAGTAACAATTTAAATAAAAATTTAACTAGTTTTATTCCAAGTTTTGTATATGACACAATTTTGTGTTTGTGTCATACATGATTTGAGTGCTGCTGTTGCTGCTGCTGTGAAATGTTAGATCAATTTATGAGATATCTTTGAAATAGATGTTAGTGAGAGATAATAAATAGACCTCGTGTATTAACATTTAATCATCATGAAGTTCTCTTAACAACAAAATATAAAAATGATCTTATCGTGTTAGAGTGTGTGTTTTTTTTTTTAAATTTATATACAAAAAAATAATAATTATGTGATCAATGTGTTGTCATTCACTGTTGTGTATAGATATTAAATTTTGTGGAGGAAGAGAATAAATTTATATATTTTTAACTATTAACCGATAAGAATCTGGTCCACCACTTTTCTGTATGTGTGTGTATTGACATTGTAGTTTGTAGGAGGAAGTTAAATTGTATTTGAGATCAAATTTCAGATTATTTTTTTTTTCGTTTCTTAGAAAAAAAAACGTTGGTGCAATGCCACGTTTAAATCATAATCAAAATAAAATTTCCTGTTAATTTTAACAGATAATATATACTTTTTTTTCTAGAATCAAATTATCTCCCTCTTGGTACTTGTTTTGTTCCCATTTTAATCAATTTCATTGATAAGACACACTTCAGCCACTGACAAATGTTAATTGTTATCATCATCAAGAGAGAATGTTCTTCTTACACAATTCATTTCAGATGAACGTTAATGTGACTCAAATATATTATCAAATTACCACAGATAAGACATACAGTTTAAGAGGTTATTCTTGATTATTTTTTGTTTCTTGAAATCAGTTGATATCAATTTAAATCCGGCACCAATTGGTCAAGATTTCTTCTTCTTCTATATTTGTAATCAGTTGTGTTATTTTTAATGGCATTCAGAGCACTACCATGACAATCAGTCTTATCAATTAGACTGTTTTTTTTCTTAATTATAATTTGATAAGGAATGATATGACATTTAATGATTTGAGTTTAAAATTGAGTCAAAATTTACATTGTTAGAAACAAATCTTTCACATTTTTTTGAAAAAATAACTTTCAGAATAAAAAACCACACAAAAATCAAGATAAAATTAACATATAACTTCAAAACTGAACCAAAAAAAAAACACAAGGGAATGAAAAAAAAATTTACAAGATTTACGTTTGATGACCTCTGAACTGACACGTTCACTCTTCATGACTTTTCTGCATATTTATTATAATAAAGTACTTAAATATAATAAATATAAAATGTATAGAAATTTTTCATTAAAATATTACACCAGTATCAATTTTATTCATTTTTTTCTCTCTTTTTTTAATGTTAGATATCGAAAATGTATTGGCGTGAATAAGTGGTGAAGTGAGAAAAGTGTAGTTAATAATAATAATTTTTTGTGTTAAAAATAAAACAATAATAATAATAAGAAGGAAAAAAACAACAAAAGAGGTATAAAATAAAAAAATTACAGAAAACATTACAAATTTAAAACATTATGAGATTCGATGAATGATTGCATGTTCCAATAATTGTACAATATAAATACAAAGTGTTCGAAGTTCGAATGCTATATGGATTTTTATTTTTATTTTTTAAAGGGATAAGTATCAAGAAGTATTTTTTTTTGTACTTTTTTTTCTTATATTTGAAGACAAAAAAAAGACGTGGATCTAAATCGTGTGCCCAATGGTTTGTTTCATTTCATTTCTTCTCGTTTTATTCTATTTTTTCACTAGTTTTTCTGATTGTGATTATTATTTTTATATTATTAACACTATATTCCAATGTGTTACTGTTTTAAAGTCGTTTGCATACGATGACGATGAATCAGTTAACGAAGAGGAAAATTTTCCGTTGAAATCATTTGTTTTTTAAGTTAAAAAGAAAAAAAAATTGTACTTTTTTCTCAAATAAAAATTATAATAAATGAAAGGAAAGATACCACATTTCCTAATTAAAGTAAATGCAATATTGTTTTTTTTTTCAGTTGAAATGCATTTTTTTTCAAGAAAATGTTGCTAACTACGATTTTTTGTATAAAATCAGTGTTTGAATTAAGTGGCTCGAAAAAACCGTTAAATTTAAAATTCAAACCTTACAAAAAAATTCAGCTTTGGCCCTGAATTTCAAAATTTTAAGTTCCGAAATCTCAGATTTGGGTTTTACATTTGAAATTGTAAATCCAATTTTTGACAAGACAATTGACTGGTTTTTCCATTCAACGTAATTTCCACACCATTTTATTTAAAAAAATCATAATTTGGTTCATGACATTCGTTGCTTTCAAAATAATACATAAAAAAATAAAATGAATTATTGTTCCATCTTCGTATGAATAATAAATGAAGTTGATAAAAGAAAAATAATCCTTTAATTTCCTTTCGATCTCCTTTTCTTCTCCTTCAAAAAAAAATAAAAATTTATGAAAAATTCATTTTATTTTAGATTTTGAAACTAATTCCAATTTTCATATTATTATTTATTATGATATTAGTTGACTTGTCGAACATTGGACACATTTTCTAATGAAAAATTATCTTGAATTTCCGGTTTAAATCGATCTTGTTCTTTTTTTTCTGTTCAATATCTGAATTTTATACTTTTAACTTATTTTCAGAAGTTAATTTAAAAAAAAATGTTTTGTAAATCATAAATCAAAAAAGAAATTCAAAATGGATAAATAAATGAATACACGGACGACACTGAAGTGAGTAATGATAAAAAAAATGTATATATTTCATCATCAAAAAATTCCTCATCTATCATCATAACTTTAAAAAAAAAATGAGTGTAATCGTACTTTTATCATAAATAAAAACTGATTTCCTGAAGATGAGCTACAAAACCTGAGTGGAAAAGTTTATTTAATTCCTTTTTCTATTACTGTACGTGTCTGTATGTGTGTGTATGTTGTGCATCTATGTGTAAATCATGCACAAGGATAATGAATGATAAAACAAAAAGTGTATATCAGAATAAATGGTGCTTGGTAATAAAAACTTTTTAATATCACATTATATTATTATTATTCGTAACGCGAAAGACTTTCATCCGTCTCAGTCGACCCCTTTTTCCCGATTACATGAAAAAAAACATAATAAAGAACAATGATATTAAAGTTTTGCTGTAACAAGCGAATGAAAAGAGGAAATTACAGACAATGATCAGAATACGTTATATTTTTCTCTCTGTGTTCTAGCTTTTTAATGGTTTTTCTTTATGTGGATTGTGAAAATGCATTTTTATGGTTTTATTTTTGTTTGACAAGAGAATTATGAGAAAATGCACTATAATGAAAATTTTTAATGTGTTTCTAGAGGATATGAGAAAAAATTCTTCATCATAAGTGAATTTGGTCGATTCATTTTTGAAACTCTTCTTAGAATTGAACTTAATTTTCATTAGAATTTTCTTCCAGCACAAGTTGAAGCTTGTGAAATTCAAATAAATTTCCTTGCAACAATAAAGTATGTTAAAAAAATAACTAAGAAACCATGGTCTCGCATTCCCTTATCTATTCATAAAAATCAACCAAATTGCGTTCTAACAGACTTTGTATTAAAACCTTATCAAATTCATAAATCTCATACTTTAATAAATATATACAATCGTGGTTTCTTGCCTCTCTATACAACATACTACACTGTTAAAAGTGGGTAGAAACACACACACACAAAATATAAGACAAACATCTCTTTTATTATTATTTTTTCAAATAAAACAAACTTCTTGTATTCTTTTATGAA